>CM076574.1:168046552-168266135 GCA_034641835.2 Pinus albicaulis | reverse complement strand
TACTATCTTTCGCCCGTAGCGGTAGTGAAGAAGCACTCTCTTCGAAGCAACCGAGGGAGAGAAAGCCCCCTAGTGGCCGCGCAGCTTCATTGGAGGAGAGGACGCCGTCTCATCCGCAGAGAGGACGCGCTTTATTCAGAGGGTGAGGACGCTGCCCTAGGAAGGACGACCCGCCTCCGGGCAAGGGAGAACGATGTCCAGTGAGGAGGAGGACGCTGACAAGTCTGGAAGGGAGGACGCTGTCCATTTCTGAAGGGAAGGGTTGCAGATCTGAAGGCCTATTGTTAGATCCAATCTTGGAAAGGGTAGATCTGAGCCGCCACTTGCAGATCCAGTCTTGTATCTTGCAGATCTGGAGGTTTAGCCCTAGATCCATCTTGGGGAGTTGCAGATATGAGGAAATATTGGCAGATCTAGTCCACATCTGAAGGGTTAACATCAGATCCAGCCCTAGAGGCTGTAGATCTGAAGAGATTTTGTCAGATCTAGCATAGATCTGAAGGTTTGGTGGCAGATCTGATAGGGGAGGACGCAGATCAGGAAGGGAAGGACGCAGACCGTTTGGAGGCTTCGTACTCATATGATCTCGAGTGTTCGTGAGCCCTTCCACTCGGTAGGACCGGGACCGAGGAGCGGCATTTGGGAGAGGTAGGCTCAACAGCGTTTTCTAGCCTTCAGTGGCTGATCTATCTGTCTGGAGGTTTGGGTGACTGGTGCTCCATCTGTTTCTGCGCTGTCACTAGCAGAGACAGCGTTTTTCATTGTGGAGGGTTTGCGGGCGCTGGAGGTCGGCGCAACTTATCGCCTTCGGCCCCGCACTGGGCCGCGCTCATCTTCGCCTTGCGTAGCAAACAGACGTCGTCCTTGTTGCAGCCATTTGTCCGTTGAGAGGGTCTCCACTTGCCTAGGGCAAGGATAGGTGCACTTGCTCTGATTTATTGTACTCCTCTCTATGTACTTTCTGATTAATAAAATGGCTCAGTTTCTGGTATTCCATGTGTTATGATTCAGTGATCTGGTTCAGTATTATATTTCCTATATCCGTAGTGGTGTATTTCCACACATCGTAGTGAGACACAAGGTTCTTCTTCAATTTTGGTACATAGAGTACATCCTGCAAATGTAGGACTTGTCCTCGAGACAAGTGGAGGGTCACAGTCCCTGTCTCTCTCACGAGATATGTGGCATTATCTCCAATGATAATTTCCAGATTAGTATCCTTCTCAACCATGTCAGAGAGTGCTTCCTTGAACCCAGTGATGTGTCTTGAGGCACCACTATCTATCAGCCAGACATCCATAGTGTCGGGCGGGGATGCAGCAGAGAGGGTAGATACAAGAATGTATTCATTTCTTTTATCAACAACATTTGACTCCTCATACCTGGAGTTTCTAGACCTTTTGAAAGGTTGATTGTTTCCGCCAGAGGGAGCCTTCCTCTTTCCTTTGGACCTGTCGTTTCTTTGATTTCCATTTCTCCAGTTGTTGTTGTTGTCGTCACTATCGGGAGAATCCTTCTTGAAAGGACATTCTCTAGCATAGTGACCAGGCCTGTGACAAGTGAAACACTTGCCCTTCTTTCCTTGGGCCCTTGCTCTTCCTTTGTTCTTAGGACCACCAGAGTTCTTCTTTCTAGAATGAGCAGCGTAGGAAACATTTCTATCATTTTCGTATTCCTTCATTCTTGTCTTTTCTTGCATGCATCTTGAGAGTAGCTCGTCAAAGTTAGGAATTGTATTATTATTGAGAATGGTAGTGTTGAATACTTGCCATTCAGATGGGAGCCGTCCAAGTGCGGTGAGTACCATCTCACGATCGGCTATTGTCTCCCCAATAGCCAGCAGATTGTTCTTGATCTCGGTCAATTTCAGAAAGTATGTTTGGACAGACTCATCCCTGCCTTTCTTCAGATTCTTCAATTGATTCTTGAAAAATAGCACTTGGTTTGCATTGTTTACTTTGAACATTTGTATCAGCTTATCATACATCTCCTTGGATGTGCCTAGCTCAGATATGTAGGCAACCAGACTTTTATATATGGATTCCCTGATCATTAGCTTTGCTTTGATCTCCCCCTTCTTATACTTGGTTTTAGCAGCAGCAGTAGCAGTGGATGGAGGTTCTTGTATCTTACCCAATACATAGTCCATGAGATCATGGTCTTCCAATTTGAGATCTAATATCATCTTCCAAGCATGGAAGTCATCCCTTCCAGTTAGCTTGTCATCCTCCTTGAAGCCATAACTTGTGGAACTCATTTTTCTCTTTTGGTGATTGCTATAAGTTAGGGCTTGTCTTCACCTCAACTCTGATCCCATGTAAATTTTTGTAGATGTTCTATGCTTGATGCAACTTTACTTTTATAACAGCAATCACATAAACAGTTAAGTAAAAATGCTGATAGAACATACCAGTGGATCTATAGAAGACAAACCGGAAACAGGAGAATGTGTTGGTGCGTTACAGCGGTTAGCAGGATGCTTCAACCAGCAAAGTCTTCTTGGTCGGCCAACCCAAAATGTGTCACAACAGTCCTCAAATCAATTATCCAGTCAACTCAAAGTCAACCCCAGAAAAGTCAACGCAGTCCAAAAAAAGTCAACACAAGGCAGCAACAATAAAGTCAATGCAGCTCCAACTTTGGTCAACCTTTTGACCTCGATTTTTGTGCCAATGAGTACGACCTTCAAAAATCGAACTCTCCACAAAATTTCAGCTCAAACGACCATGCGTTGACCAAAGTCAACGCTGGTCAAACGTCCCCAGAAACCCTAACCGTAGAAATTTTGTCCTTTAGTCAGCATTTTGTCTTTCTTCTCTCACGTGATGAAATCGGCTTCTCAAATGTCATAGATAATCCAATGTTTTAAAACCTAACCGTGACCGGACCATGGCCTAATGAACCTGGTTTCTAACTCATAGAATCATTTAACCGGGAGCTGATAATGAAAACTATACCGAGCCAAAAAAGTACATTAAATAATTATTTTTTAATAAAAAAAAACTATTTTTAAGATTTGCAACCATGATTCCAAGCCAATAGAGACAAAATATGCAAAGTTTTCTCATTTATATACCATGCAAAGGTGAATATATCAAAATGGCACCGAGTGCAATACATATCATCGAAAAATACATAAGCAATGAGGCTCAAAATGGCCCATAAAGTCCAAAAACAATGCTACAAGCTATGAGGCCATTGGCCTAATACAAGACTACATATTAGTGATCAACAACATGATCACTCCTCATCATGATCAAAATCATCACCACTACTAGACAAGGGATCATCAACATGAGCTACATAAATAATATGGCTCAAAGTTTGAGGACTCCTAAAACTCCTCTACAACTTTAGTAGTGGTAGTAGTAGCAAAAATAGACATCAAAACTACAAATCACTGAGCAACATGGTCTCTCATGAAACTCATCATTGATTCATCGCTACTAGAAATGGGATCATCAACAAGAGATACATAAACATCATCTAGCTCAAAGTCTTCAGAGTTCAGACTTGGATTGCTCAACCTTATAACATGATAGAAATTGAAAAAGTTTAACATGCCTAACCAATGATTTTGGTTTGAGTGAAGGGTTCATTTCCTCAACCTTAAAATGCGATAGAAAAAGATTAGCATGTCTAACTAGTTGTTTTGCTTTGATTGAAGGGTACATCAAGGTTCTTAAAGGACTTCATGCTCTTGATCAAATGCCAATATCATACCCTTACACATGATAGAATCAAATGGAAACATTGCAAATTCCCAAACCATGAAACCCTGAAAACCATTAAGTCTGCTGAATTTTGAGTGAAACCCAAAATTCTAGTTTCTCCATATGAAATCCAATGAGGTCGAAACCACTCTTAAACATCCTGAGTCATTTCATGGTAATGTTAAAAATTTAAGTAAAAGGATAAAAATGAAAAATAAAGGAAATGTCACTTTTACTTTAAGAATTTAACATTACCATGAAATGTCAATGCTTCCCTTACCTCCACATCAGCCCTAAAACTCATTTCTGGCCGTGCGTGGGTCCACATAGGGAAAGAGTAGCTAAATGAACCCTCCCATTGGCTCCAAATCAGCCCTAAAACATAACTATCGCCGAAAATGTGGGTCCGCGGATGAGTTAGCACCTAACCGGCCGGTTAGGTCCGTTTTTTTCAAAAAACAGGCGAAATGCCCTAGGTAGCCGGGTTAAAGGCCAGGATTCCGGCCGTTAATTTCCTTGACCGGCCGGTTTTAAAGCTGCGAGATAATCAAAGGAAGATGTGTGATGAGATGAGTGAAAAGCTCTCCAACGTTGAGCGTAAGACAAAGAGGTCGGGCCTGGTGTGACACATGCGATTGGGTTGTAAAACCTTAGAACCGACTTTGCACTTAAATTTATTATAAATAATAAATTCAAAATAAATGCGTTCATCAGATTAAATCAATTTTATATCGATTTTACACCTCTCCGAAAAAGGAATCCAATACAAATATTGGAATCTTCATCTGAGCATCACAAGATGGAGTTTGGACCTAGTTGTCCAAATTTAACACTCCCACCTACATATTATACATACAGGTGTGGGCTTCCCTTTCTCTAGCTACCCTTGTACCCCGATATGTGGCCCAGGACTACCCCTCTCATTCGCTACTCCATTTCACTTCTTTGTCACATGCCACCACCATTTGAGGGATCTACCTTGGACATACTATCCCCTCTAAGGGTAGAAACCACCTAATAAGGTACCTGGCTAGCCCCCTTTGGAGGTTGGAGACAATAGCACATGCCAAAGCCCATTACGAAAGGGCATGCCATTATAAAGGGCCCTCTTGTTGTCCATGGTTTATAAGCTTTTTACACGATTACTCTAATGACGTTGTACTGGAAGGCTAGGGAATGCATTGGATCTTACGTAGGATTGCAGACGGTGTCCATTTGGGTTTGGTCTCCCTATACGAGGTCCTATTGAAAAGTGTAACTAGGTTCGGTTTTCATATTGACTATGTAATTATGGATTTATGTAATGAAGAAGACAAAGATAATAAAATGTATTTTTGAGCTTGCTTCATGGGTTTCATAAGCAAGGATTTTATTATAGGTCAAAGACTTCTTCTTGATGTCTTCTAGGATTTGTCATATTGTAATAAAAGTATTAATTAAGAGTCATGTATATGAAGTGTCAAAGTCAGTGATGTATGCCTCAAAGATCGTGTCAAATAAGCTTGAATACATGGCTCACAGTAATGATAATACTCCAAATCATATCAACATCGGAATACCTCTCCTAGTCGGCCTATAAAAAGCAAACAATTATGGCTTACAAGCACAATCGACATACTTTCCTAAACTATTGCCAATGGATTTGAAGGTGGAGTCGTTCTAGCAGTGGAGAGGTAAGAAAGGGATTTTTACCCACACAAAGACAACTGAGGGGATTTCAACATCAAGGTTGAAGTTGGGGCTCCAACGATCAAGGTACAGTCCCTGGGCACCCATAAAGTAAGGCCCATTCCTGAAGATTAAATTTCGATCCGCTCTAAGCTCAAAGTAAAATGTGTAGAAACCCTTACCAAAGAATGATGCCATGACATTGCCTTGTTTTAACGGCTTCCAGTTTTTGTCCATCCAAGATCTGACAGAGCGGGGAGAGGGCCAAAGGCCCGTGAACTGCCCGATGAGACCACGATCTGCCAGTTGGAGGGCCCAGGCTTGAACATACGAAGCTTCAAGGGCGATTTTAGGGATTTCGTCTGCCTTTTTAATGAATATGGCAGGGCCAGATCTTTTGAAGGTTGGAGAAGCATCCATCAACGCTTTGAAAGCCGCTGACGCATCAGGAGGACCTTTAGGGTCGAAAGGCTCCATCGAAGGTTATCGCTCAGGCAACTGCATACGCACTACAGAAGGGCAGTCCACAGAGGGACAATCGGGGGAACAAAGCTGGAGCCCGCAAGTGCAGAGCTCGGCAGGCGTAGAGCATGCAGCAGAGGTCGAAGACCAAACCCTAGACCATAAGGGAGCTGCCAAACATGTCCAAAAACCCTGGCGACTCCACATTTCAATAGTAGCTAAACTTTAAAGACTAAAAGTAAAATTTAATAAAAATATAAACATGAACAAGTCATTAAAATTTAATTATAAATCCAAATTAAGAGTCTAGAAATTAAGAGCCTTGTGGGACCTGTCATTAGTCTAATGTGCATGATATTGGGGGACGTCCTAAATTCCCCCGAAAAGTCCCCGATTTTTTGAGGGATGGCCTAGAAGTCCCCAAGTCCCCGATGGAGTCCCCGACCAATTGGGGAAGTTTCCGACGAGTTCCAAAGTACCTGGAACGTCGGGACGAAGGGAATGTCGTGAATTTTGGTGGGTACGAGTCCCCGTGCAACATAGCTTCAAACCATTTCCTGAACTTCCTCCACAATATCTCCATGAATCTCTCCATAAATCTCTTAAGTAATCCTCATCCCTAACATCACTCATTTCTACTAATCTCTCATTCTTCTGTAGATTTCTATGGTTGGTCTACTTTATTACTATTTCATCACATAATTTAGACATTAATTATAATTCACAAGGAGCAGTTATTCCTTCATACTCCCCCTTAATGAGGACTTGTGATTCCTCTATCTTCAACTGTCCTTTAAATCGATCCTATTTTTATCTTCAATCTTCTGCACTGTTCATCTTTTGTTGTTTGCTTTCATCTTTTATCTCCAACTTTCATCTTCTACTTGCAAAACATAGCTAATGTGTTTATTGAAGTCCATATAAAAAAGTTATCATCTACCAAAATATATGTGAACAAGTTGTTGTATTCACTGATTCTCTAGGAAACCTTTTTTGATACATAGTTCAACAACATATCTCTATACATGTAAATTCAACTCCCCCTACATTATCATCCATTAACCTCGTTTTATTTTTGGATTACCCATAACCAAACTTTGGGTTTTCTTGGATTAGCATTAACCAAATTTTGGGTTTTTATTGAATTATACTTAACCATACAAACAATAGGTGGTTTCAGGTTACCATAAATATTCATTACATCAAGTGGTTTTGGATGACCACAAACCTTCTTCTCTCGTGACAAGTGGTTATTGACCACCACTTCCTCTTTCATGCCAAGTGGTTTTTGAGGACCACTTACTTTTCAAATGGAGGTATACTTGCCTTATCAGGCTTACATCACATTAACTCAAGTACATTCAATTTAAATTCCCATTTAGACCATTCTAGCTCTTATATAAACATTTCCTTTGCATGATTCAAAAACTTTAGGGACCATTAAACTTTTCAGGGATGTTGTTTTCCATGGATTCACTACATCTACTAAATTTTGAACACATGGTACTATTATTTTCCCTTGCTTCATGTACTTCTTCTTACCCCTTCATTCATTCATGTCCATTCTCTTTGTCATCAACTTCATCCTGCATCATCTTCTTTCTGAATCTTGCTTGCACTTTTCTCTATCGTCCTCTTCTCTCATGGAGTTTGCTTCTTTATCGTCTTCACTTGTATGCTTCATTAATGACGTCTTCTTTTCTTTTCTCCTCTATTCATCTTCATTTTTTTGCTTCATCTCTATAAAATTATACTCCTTTCTTTATCGATCATCATTCTTCTCTAAATCTTCCATTGTATCGGCATAAATTATTTCTTGTCGGAGGAATATCTCCATCCAACAAGACACCTATAGCCTTGGTTTGGCAAACTTAATTGATGCACGAATTCCATGATTTACAAGGTTTAAGCTTGACTTGACTTTTGACTTTGATGTGACTCTAACTTTGCTTTATTTTGACTCGGGTGTCAAGTAACATCAATCATGCACCCTTCTTCATCATGATATTCTTCTTTAACAAATAATTTATAATGCCAATATGGCTAGTTCCAACAGACTCAATTTACAATACTTTGAATGATGATGACGCTTTAAAAATTATAAGTCTAACTAACTTTTGCCTCCCATACATTCTTGATTTCATTTTTACTCTAAGCAAGACTTTGAAAAATTAGATTCGATGAACTCGACATTAACTTTCACAACTTCAATAATTTCATTACTCTCGACTTAACTATTTACATCATGACTTCAATTTGGCATTCACTTCAACTTGACCTCTCACATAAAGTTGACTTAACTTTTACTTTTACTCAACAAAAGCTTTATTACATCCCCATGACTTTTAACTTTGACTTTACCCATGTGCATTAAATCCTTAGCTTCACAATGCTTAAATATAAATTCAAAGTCTTTCATAACACCATGAATCTTTGAACTTCACAATTTTACAAAGCTTTGGGGCTTTCATATAACTTTTGTGAGACTCCAATGCATTATTAATTCCCCATTTTTTAAATAAAATTACTTTCAAAATAAACTTTATACTTTTGTGTGAGCCACTCGAAAATTTTCAACTACTTTGTTCTCCTCAAGTGAACCTTTTTCTCCTACAGATTTTATGGCTGCAAAATAATTCTAAACATTTTATTTCTGATGCAAAATAGCGATGGCCTTTGTTAGAACATTGTGGGAGTCATTCCCACTCGAAAAAATCAATGCTCAAAGGAAATGATTTGCAATTCTTGACTACTAGAAATACAATGGTGAAATCTGGCATTTCAAGCACAAAAACCAGCTTGGCTACATATTTTAGAGCATTTCAAGGTGAAAACATCATTTGGAGACAATTCTGATCATTTTGGTTGCTAAATGAAATCGAATCTCCTTCACAAGAAAATCCTTGCCTGGCAGAGGATTGAAGGTGAGCAAAATGTCAAAATTGCACAGCCATTTCTGTTACTGACCACACAGTGAATCCAGCCCACAATCAAAAACAACCCTCAAGCATCATAGGTTTGTTGACTACTTGTTTGATAGCGTCTTCACCGTCCACGATAACCCCTATGGCACTAAATATCTCATTCACTTCAATTTCTTCAATTCAGATAAATATCTCATGCTCCACCATTACTCGACTTAACTCAAATACAAATTTCCATTTCCAGAACTTTTCTATTTTGAAAGCAAACTTTTTCTTTACACATTCTTGATACTCCAAATAACACTTTCGCACAATACCACCATCAGTCTCAATTAAAGGTTCATATTGAACATTGTAAGCATCAACCAATAGAGGCGATCATTTCTTCTCTCTAGATCTGTAGATCTCTATAACATAGGACATGTCCTATCGCACTCCTCATCATAAACATGAGTGAAAATAAAACTTTCACAACCACAACCGTAGGCTCCGAGGACTTAATATCATTGATGTGATTAACTCAATACGAAATAAAGTTTGTGGTTTCAACCATTGTGGAAAAAGTCCCGATAAAATCGTGATAACATCAGGAACTCGCGAATTTTTCAACTTGCCAATGTTATCGACAGAGGTTTTCACGATTTTTTCAAAAACGAAAAACTTGAGATTTAATCATAAAACTCAGGATAAAATCGGGAGTTATCCAAAAACTCGTGAGTGAGGTGCGAGGATGTGTATAAGTTAAGAAAAGGGTGATTTTTCCACTCATTTTGCACTCTAACCTTTGTGATTTGTGTATGTGGAGAGAGGAGATGTTTGTCACTGTCCAAGAGCAGGAGATTCGCTAGTTTTCTTTCGTGGATTTTAAGGGGGAGAGCAACTCAATGACTGATTATTTTATGATATGTAGATGACTCATGATCATGACGTACATTTATTATATTTTTTGTAGCTATTTTGACTCTTGAGATTGAGTCAGGACCCAAGATTCAGGACTTGATTCGTTGTTGATATGTGATGTAGCACTAGACTTTTTATACATCTTATATATTAGCTTTCTTGTCATGTTTATGTGGAAATAAGTTTATCTAACGTTGTGGATCATTTAGATGCTAATTTTCTTTTATTTTTAGATGAATATTTTTGTATTTTTTAGATATTTCTGAGTTTTTGCCGATTTTTTCAAAAACCTTCCGACTTTAACAACTTTTTGAATTTTCGGACCCTTGCCGATTTATTCCTAAGGTCGACTATTTCCACATTGGTTTCAACCTCAATCTATTGGTATAATGATTGTCAAAACATTGTCTATAATCTGATGCTAATTCTATGATGCTTCTTGAAATGAAAAAATAAATAAGTAAATAAAACTTCAAAACCTATAGTATTGTTGTTGCTGTTGATACTACCATTGCCAAGTTTATAGTTGTTAAAGAAAATCCCATATGAGGATTTCTAGGATCGAAGACATGAATCATCTAAGGAGTTTCAGGATTGAAGCCTTGAATCATTTGAGCAAGGTCCGAGCCCCAGGGGCAATGTTGGTGACCAATTCTATTATCATACAGCCTGCCACTTTGATATGGCTAACCTAAAAGGGATATCCATGCCTATTTCTTGAAGTTTATCCTTAGTTACTCTATAATTGCCAGAAGTTTAATGAACGTCAGCAGTCTTGCTCACAACAGGCTCAAACATCTTACTAGCATTCATGCCGCTAAGAAGCTTAAATATTCTAAGAGGTTAAAAATATGAGGATGTTTATAAACATTTTTCCATACAACATCTTGAACTTGTTGACCACTAAAGTTGCACTTGAAGACTCTCTGCCCCAGTAATGAACAAGTCATCAACATACAGCACAAGAATAAGCGGATCATCCCCTACAACAATGTAGTATAGGTTTGGATCTGCATCAGTCTTCGTGAAACCCATATGTTGCAAGTAAGTATCAATCCTCGAATACTAAGCTCTCGGAGCTTGCTTAGGTTCGTAGAGTGTTCGCCTCAACCAGCATACATGGGTCTCCCGGCCAAGTACCTCAAAGCCTTGTGGCTGCTCAACATACACCTCCTCCTCTATAACTCCATTCAGAAATGCGGTCTTCACATCCATCTAATGGACCTACCAACCCATTTATGCAGCAATAAGAATAAGGGACCGGATAGAAGTGTATCGAGCTACGAGAGCGAAGGTCTCATCATAGTTGACTCCCTCTATCTGTGAGAACCCTCTAGCCACAAACCTCGCCTTGAACTTCTCAATGCTACCATCCATAGCATGCTTGATCTGTAGAGCCACCTGGAAGTCACAATTGACTTGCCCTCAGGCCTAGGCAACACCTCCCAGACATTGTTCTTAATGATAAAGGCATACTCCTCCACCATAGCCTCTCTCCATACCTCTTGGCTGGCAGCCTCCTCATAGCTAGTAGGTTTAGAGTCCACAATGTTGGTAGCCTTGGCTACATAACTGCAAAACCGCTCAAGTGGCAGACTCTCCTTGTTCACCCTCTTCAGAGGACCAACGGACTTTGCTTCCTTCAAGGTGTCTTGAAGCCACTTGGGCCTCTTCTTCACTGAAGAATCCTCCCCATAGGGAACCTCATCCTCTGCCCCCCCAGTCTAGTGAACCTGAAGGTCTTCCAACTGACCTTGGTGTGCATGTACCAGCACCTGTCCTCAAAGAACCTGTGCCTGTGTCAGCTGAAGTGCCATGTGAACTCTGTACCAGTGGAATACCTAAAGAAGTGCTCGGTGAACTCGCCACTGGTGCTCCATATGTCACTGACACTGAAGTACCTCCTGTACCAGTCAATCCAGAACCCTGAGGTTCTGTTCTTTGTACCTGACGTCCCTACTGAGGAGAAGTCTGTGACTCTCTCCCATCATACTCTCGTGATCTCCAATAGGCCCTCTCCTCCTCGAACTTCACATCCCTCCTAATCACCACTCTTCGTTCAGAAGAAATGAAGATATGATAGGCCTTCCAAGTCTCATTGTAACCCATAAAGATACCCTTCTCTACCATGGGTTCCAGCTTCATCCTCTGCTCCTTGGGGATACAAGAATATGTGAAACATCCAAAGATACGAAGATGTTTCGCATGAGGCTTTTCTCTAGTGAAAGCCTCCTCCAGAATCATATTCCCCAATATCTGTGAGGACCCTTGTTCTGAAGATAAACAACAGTATTGCAGACCTCGGCCCATAAAAACAAACGCAACCCTTGATCATGAATCACTGCTCTAGCAGCCCCAACAATAGTTTTGTTCTTCCTTTCAGACACCCCATTCTGCTGGGGGTTGTAAGGAACTGTGAACTCTCTCCTAATGCCCTCCTGTGCACAGAAGTCAGAAAACCCACCATCGGTGTACTCACCACCATTGTCTGACCTCAAGACCCAAATCTTCCTACCTATCTGCTTTTCCACAACAGCTTTGAACTTTTTAAAGCAACAGAAGACCTCACCCTTAGTCTTCAAGAAATATATCCACGTACTCCTAGAGTAATCATCAATGAATATAACATAATACTCATAACCACCCTAGGACACATGAGACGTATGACCACTAACATCAGTATGAATCAAGTCTAGTATACCTGTAGATTTGTTATCGCTCACTAGGAATGGTAACTTGGTGTACTTGCCCAAAGCACACCCTCTGCAGACCTCGTAATGCTTGACACTGAAATCAGGAACTCCAGTAGGGATCTCCCTCAGAACTCTCAAAGCTCCATTATGCATATTTGTCATCCTCCAGTGCCATAACTCGCACAAGTCTCTACTACTGGTGGTACTAGTGTGAGTGCAATCAGATGTGCTACTCACCAATGCTCCTGCCGATTGAAAACTGAACCTGTATAGTTTCCCAGAGTGATGGAAGCTCCCCTGGGATGCATCAATACCTTCCCTCCTGAGAAAGTGACATCACACCCCTTCTCCTCCATAGCAGACACTAAAATCAAGTTCTTCTTCATCCTCGGAACATAAAAAACATCCATGACCTTCAAAGGAGGCAAAGACACCCTCTCAAAGGTCACAATCCCCACACCAACAGCTCTCACAGTGCGGCCATCTCCTAGTACAATCTCAATATCAAGTGCACCTGTCATATGGCGAGAAGCCCCGTTGTCTATGTACCACACATCAAATGATGTACTTCTACTAGATGTAGAAGTAATAAATGCAAAGTCCCTGTCAAACTGTGAAGCAAACTGCTCCACCTCTACTGAAGCTGCAGTACCCTTCTTCCCCTTGTTTTTTCTCTCAAGACACGTAGCAGCATAGTGTCCCATCTTTTGACATGCCCAACATTTGACTTTGGACATATCCGTATCTTTCTTCTTCTCCTTCTTCTTCTCCTTTCCCTTAGCCCCATCTGATGAGGCCCCTTTCTTGACCTTCCCTTTGTTCTTCCCCCTAGTTGTCAAGGCTACATCCTCCTCATCTGCTATCTTCACCCCACCACTGCCAGTCTTCCGTATCTCATGCTGCACACAATCATCCCAAAATCTGTCCCAATTGGGAAGATTCTCCCTAGAGGTAACAGTATCTCCAAAGACCTCCCAAGGCTTAGGAAGTCTCGCTACGGCTATCCTGACTACTCTATGGGTGCAACTGCCTCACCAATAGCAGTCAAATCATCACGTACATGTTTGACCCTGCCAAGATAATGAACTACACTTTCAGCCTTTATCATCCTCATGTTCTTCAATTGTTCTTTGAATACCATCTTCCTGCTCTCATTGGTACTCTGATAGAGAGTGGTTAGAGTTGTCCACATCTGATATGCATATGTGTCTCACCTGAGGAACCACATGATCCTTCAGACTATCCATCAAAATCCTTTTTGCCTTTGCATTATTTTTTGTGAATTCAACAAGTTCATTTGCAACAGTAGGAGGTACAACCTCTTGCCGCACTATGTCCCAAACTGATGCCTCCTCAAACATTGTCTGAATTTTTTCTTTCCAAACGGCATAGTTGGATATCTCATCCAGACTGCCCTCTATCCTTAAGAACATGGCCATGACCGTTGTCCAAAATTTACAAAACCAAGAAAATGGAGAAATGAACTCTCCAGCACACCTTACTGTCCCAAAAGATCAGACTGTGTGAAATTTCACCTTGTTGTCCCAAAATATTAATTTGTTGTCCAAAACTTCAATTTGTTGTCCAAACCACTATTTGTTGTCCCAAACTACTGTCTGTTGTTCAAACTGCAATTTTCAGCCTGTAGGTCTGATACCATGTTGAAATTTGATGACTAAAAATTTTCCTGCAATCCCAACACAGTTTTAATTTCACCTTATCACTCCCATTCAGTTAAATGCCCTTTCTCATAAACTTACATTCAACATATAGAATTCTGGAAATGAAAATTTTCAAATTAAAACACATGGGACGATCAACACATGCTAAATATAAATATGGATAGAAACATACCAGCAACACATAAAAAAATATACACAGATTTTTGGTCAACTAAGACCTAGTCAAAACCCCTTCAATCTTCTCTGGGGAAAACCTGTTAGAGAGCTCTTCAAATTTATTTTATCTTTCAAGTTCAAGAAAAATACATTTGCAGACAAAACAAAACAGCAAAATACAACTTATCTCTTCAGCCCAAAACTCCTTGAAAACCGTGCCCACTTTGCCTCGATTTTCGTACCCACTTGAAGCTTGAAAATGTACTGTATCGACGCGGACTGTACTGTATGGATTCCGTATCGTTGTACGGGTTGTAGGGATTTTTTCCAAAAAAATTATTATTATTTTTTTCTCAAAAACTTCTCTCGAACCGCGTGCAACTCACAGCATTAAATGTTGTTCGTACTGTACCTTATATTGTCTTCTATGCCTTGATTTTCGTGCCCAACTTTTCCTAGAAATCACTCCTTCAGCTTGCTGCAACAAATTTATCTTTCAGAACTTTTCTCCAACCCTCAGCCTCCTTTCTCCAATATGCTCATGAAGACTAAATGAATGGAGTCTCTCTTTTCTTTTCCCCCTTTTGTTTTCCTAAATGACTTTTTGGCAACCCTGAGATCTAATGGCTCAAATTCATTTAGATCAAGTGATGAGAATAAATGTGCATTTAATTCTCACTTTCTATTTTTTAACTCACCCATTAAATAAAGTACCCACATTGTACTTTATGTCTAAAGTCACTTTTCACTTTATAATTTAACATTGACCTTACCAATTATAAAGGCATTTTCACTCTATAATTTAACATTGACTTTAACACTTATAAAGTCACTTTCACTTTACAAAGTCACACTTAGGAAAAGAATTATTTTGGACACTTTTCCCTAAGTAGAGACTAACCCATGGGAAACCGCTTGTCCAAGGTACATTAAAAATCAACAGATCTCAAGAAAGAAGTTGAAAAAGGACGAAAAAGAAGAAGAGAAAGATCAAAGTTTTGGGCCTCTCTCTCTCTCGTGTTAGGGTTTATAAAGTTGTTGGGCAAGTCGAGTTGCTAGAAAGTTGTTGGGCAAGTCGAAATTGTTGGAAAGTTGTTGGGGTCAAAGTTGCAGAAGAAATTGTTGGGGTCGAAGTTGCAAAAGAAACTACTAGGGTTGAAGGTGTGGAAGAAACTGTTGGGGTTGAAGTTGTTGAAGAAGACGTTGGGGTCGAAATTGCTGGAAAGAAAGCCCATCGAGGAGAAAGGTTGACTTGGTCTTGGAGGGGTTTTCGTGAAGGGTTTTCCTCTCAAGAGGAGAGGTTTTGGCCCTGGATAGCAGCGAACATTTTGTGTCCTCTTGCCTCTTTGATCTTCATTGTTTGGTAGTTGTTTGATGATAGAAAACACAATACTAATAAAGTTAAAGAAGAAGTTAATCAAGTTAAGTGAAAATACATCACAAGCAGTTATCAAAGAGAAATCACCTAATCTAGCTGCCCTAGATTTCTCAACAAAGAGGAGCAGCAGAAGGTTGCAAAACAAAGGTATATTTGTCCTCTTGAGTTGACGTGATTTGTAGCTGGATAGTGTCCTAGGAGAGGACAATTTGTGAAGTTTATTGGTAGCCAAAAGGAAGGGTAACCAAACGTGTTGGATGCCCTAACCAGTAAGCAAATGCTACAACATGTATTGGACACTTGTGGTTTGTTGGAGGGCAGCGTGAGAGTGAAACAAGTGTAGGCCTAGATAAGGCAAAGTTGGAGCAGCCCAAAGAACAACTTGGGAGGATTGTAGAGGCTTGCTTCAAGCCCAAAGAAACAAGTCTCTTGATGGACTAAGGGATTGTTAGATGTGACAGAAAGGAGAGCTCATAGGTCTGATCAACGAGGAGGAGTTTGAGTAGCCCTAGACTTGCCATGTGGAGAAGGACATCTACAACAGAAGTTGGGCAGCCTCCTAGCTCATGTTCATTGTTGGAGGACTTTTAGCAGTGATAGGTGGCAGCCCTTTGTGCCCTATGTTAGTCTTCTTTGGAGCAACACAGGAAGACTATAGAGGGATGAAGTCCCTAAGTAGCTGAGGAGCAGCAGTGGGCAATTGAGAGTTTTTCACAAATGGAGTTGTGAACAACTCGACAAGAGTTTCGATGTGTTGATGCGTTAAAGGACGAATGGTCAACTAGAGAGTAGATTGGAGTCGTGATTCAATGGCTAGATGGACTTGATGCATTGATAGAGGCAGATGTTGCAGATCGAGAGCAGAAGGACCAAGCAGGTGTGTATATGGTACAACCAAGGAAGTTGTGAGGAGCTCCACATCAACTAGACGGTCAGAGTACTTTGTTTAGGGTAGATTGGCTGTGATCACGACAGACACCAAGCCCTAGTTGTTGTTGTCTTGTATCAGTGAATGTATGAGGTGTTGAAGATTGTAACTAGGTTCGGTCTTCATAAATTATATTTATTGTACTTATCGAAAGAATTAAAGAAAATAATTGATATTATTATTAGATGACTTATTAAAGCATGGGTTTCATGCTTGGGTCATATTATTTTAGGTCAAAGTCCCCATTGTGGACTTCTAGGATTTATTGTGAGTTGATAGAGTCATTACAAATTTATATTGACCCATCTTGGGCTTTTGAATCATGTAATTAGGTTTAATATTGAGTCAAAAATGATTTATAGTACCTCCACATCAAGTCGGCCTTACGGAGATCAAGTTGGCCTCAAAGGGACCTATTCGACCTCACCTGGAGCCTATAAAAGGAAGGAGACTGAATTCATTTGGAGCATCACTTCTAAAGCCATTTCGATATCTATTGTTACATAGGAAAAAGTGTAAATTTGGAGAAAGAAGTTGAAACGAGTGCGAGTTGGGTCAAGAAGATAGAGAAAGGAAAAATCAAAATTTTTGTGGTGGTCTCTCTCCATTTCATGCCCTCTCTTGGGAGATTGAAGTCTTTTGGTGTTCGCTGCTGCTACTGATGCCGGAATTGCTACCTAGTCAAAGTTGCTAGAGGACAAAGTTGTTGTTGCTGCTGGGTCAAAGATCTAGAAGGTTGACTTGGTGTGGAGGGAAAGGTTTGGTCTATGTCTAGGGTGAAGAGTCTCAAAGAATATTATTGAAGGAAGATAATTTTGACTGGGTTTTCTGTCAAGAGAGGGGTTTTTCCCTGGGACAGTGCCTACATCTTGTCTCTTGCGTTCTTGTGATCTTTGTATATACACACTTTGGCAATTGCTTGATGAAATATAATCTAATAAAGAAATAAAAGAAGCCAACATAATTCACAAGTAATTATCAACAAAGAGAAATCAAACCCTAATCTACTTACACTGATTTCTAAACATGAGTATCCCTGGTACAAAGCCCTAGACTGTTGTATTGTTCAGTTGCATTAATATAATGAATTTGGGTTGTTCTATAAAATTGTGTAAAAAGTTGTTTGTATTTGCGCACTGGTAGATTTGCTATCGTTTATATTCCACTATGCAAAGTATACTTGCTGTGATACTTGGTGTGGCAGCATCAGTGATTTAAGATTCTACTCTAGACACTAGTATTGTGGAAAAACAACAATGTGGGGGCATGTATGGGTTCACCTAGAGGGTATAGTGGTAGCAGTCAGAATCAACCCCGTGTCACGTATGAGCTTGGCCAAGTTGTCGATTGCTCTAGATACAAAAAAAAAAAGACGTATCACCATGTCGGAAATATATTGCTGATATTTGCAACACTTCAATTAATTCCAAAATTTTCATTTCCAAAATAGCAGTCACCAAGAACCACATTTTTCCATCATAAATTAAGTTAATATGATTTTGATACATTCTAGAAATTGATTTAATTTTTATTTTCCATCGACTGCATTTTTCTAGCACTTGATATAGTTCGGATGTTTCTCTTTTCCTATTGTATTAGAGCCTTAGATTACATATTAGGCTCATGTTGTATGTTTGGCATCCTAGAATTTTCTCTTTAGAATTTCACTATTAAATTTTTGCATTTTGCATTCATATTTCACCCAAAAATTTAATTTCCAGATTGCATTTTTGAGAATCTGCATTTTCATTTCTCACTTTGTTTGCTCAAGTTCCATTTTATTTGCAAATCTAAAAAGTACACTTTCACATAAAATCATTAAAATTTAGATTTGACACAAGTCTAAGAAATAAACACTCACTACCTTATAAGAGACTTGAAACTTGTTTGGAAATCTATATATGCATAACTTCATTTCGAAACCCTTAAAACAGATTCCAAACCAAAACACATTGGTCCATAATCACTTCATTGACACATCTAAACATTGGACTTAGGCTTGCCCTGGTGATCCTCCCTTGAGTTGGAGAATGACCAAACTGTTAAATATCCTTAACCCCGGGAATTGGCAAGTTATTTCCAAGTACATTACTTGTTGTAAATTGACTTAAACAACAGTTAACTGAATAAAATGCACTGCAAGGATTTTAACTGGTAAACAAATAAATTTGAGTGGAGGCAAATTAGTCACCAATTTCACACACATGGACACAAATATTGTTGCCCTTCAAAATATATTGTTCATTAAATAAAATCTCAACATACAAGGGCTCCCTTATTGCGAAAAAAAGCCGACAGCAATAAATACAAGCTACAGCAAATTTCTGGGAATTATTGGGCACCTGTACAACCTTTACAGCACTTCCAAAAAACCCTGAATCACCCAATGGACCTGCTGCTGCTATCAGCTTGCTGTACAAATCCACATGATGTCTGTACTATACAGTGGCATTGTATGACTACCTGTTGGTCTGTTGTACAACTGCACTACGTGGCTACCTCTTGGCCTATTGTATGGCCTAGCTGCACCTTTTCTTGTGAAATTCACTGATTACTTGAGTGAAGCTCTTTTATCACTCACTACGTTTCTCTTGAGTCTTGAGTCACAATCCTTTGTGTCTCAACCACTCTCACTGAGTTTTTATGTATCTTCCTCCTTCACCTAGCCATGCTTTTATAACTTTGAGTGTTGACCAAATCCATAACCCTAATCTCCAGAGCCAAAGTGATTGATGGTTGAGATTATCTCACCTCAATTAAGATCAATGGTTAGGATTCATCTAATTCATTAGAGCAAAAACCTTTGTGTTTCATTAGATTACAGTCACACCTTTTATAAAAAAAATGAAAACCTTTTCTTTAATTAAACATTTCATTAAAGTAAATTTGCTAAGGTCAAAAGTCTTGGAAGACCTCCACGCATCTAGACACTTAGACCTGTGTGGAAGTTCCTGTTCAAAGCTACAACCATCAACACAACCTCAGGTAAGAGGAAGAGTTATTGAGGTGACAATGGGTAGCATTCCTGAGTTACATAAACTAACTCCTTGTGCTTGGGACTTTACACTTTGGGTGATAGATTTTGTTATTCCAAACGAAAACACATCAGTCCATAATCACTTCATTGACATTTAAGCATTGGACTTAGGCTTGCCTTAAGGATATCCCACTTGAGTTGGAGAAGAACTGTAAATTTTTGTAGATGTTCTATGCTTGATGCAACTTTAATTTTATAACAGCAATCACATAAACAGTTAAGTAAAAACGCTGATAGAACATACCAGTGGATCTATAGAAGACAAACCAGAAACAGGAGAATGTGTTGGTGCGTTACAGCGGTCAGCAGGATACTTCAAACAGCAAAGTCTTCTTGGTCGGCCAACCCAAAATGTGTCACAACAGTCCTCAAATCAATTATCCAGTCAACCCCAGAAAAGTCAACGCAGTCCAGAAAAAGTCAACGCAGGGCAGCAACAATAAAGTCAACGCAGCTCTAACTTCGGTCAACCTTTTGACCTCGATTTTTGTGCCAATGAGTACGGCCTTCAAAAATCGAACTCTCCACAAAATTACAGCTGAAACAGACCATGCGTTGACCAAAGTCAACGCTGGTCAAACTTGCCCAGAAACCCTAACTGCAGAAAATTTCATCCAGAAACCCTAATTGCAAAAATTTCGTCCTTTTTCCAGCTGCAACTACTTCGTCCTTTTCCCACGTGAGAACTGCTTCTTAGATGCTCATATCCAATGAGAAGTGTGTGGATGAGATAACTAAAAAGCTCTCCAACGTTGATTGTATTTATATCCATCATTGAGGTGTGTGACACATTTGTTGGGGGTGCAAAACCTTAAGGCCGACCTGCACTTAAATTTATTATAAATAATAAATTCAAAATAAATGTTCTGCTCATCAGATTAAAATCAATTTTATATCGATTTTACACCTCTCTGAAAGAGGAATCCAATACAAATATTGGAATCTTCATCCGAGCATCACAAGATGGAGTTTGGACCTAGTTGTCCAAATTGTACTCCCCTCTCAGCAGAACAAACACGATTTCATCAAAACATCGTGCGTCGTCTTTCGTAACTTGGCACAACGGCCTCTTTGTTCGAGAACATAAGTGGAGTGGGTCCACGAACATCATCCCCAGTGACAAATTCGACCCGGAGGTACGAGCGCCTCTATCGGACTCACAAAAGGTCTCCAACCGGTTGGTTCATCGACCCAGTCGGCGGTGCCGAGACCTCACTAGACTTGATCCCAGATCAAGTGGTTGGACCGTGCCATCCTAGATAGAGAGTATGGCAATCTCTGATGCGTCCATCAATCTTTGCTATTGGTCTCTAGCTTTTCCCCACTCTGATGACAAATAGTGCTTATGGTAAAACTCAATGGTGGGGCCCTGCGGAACCTAATAAATAGAAGGGAAGTTGTTGAGGTGATTTTGTGTAGCCTTCACAGGTGCACGAACTAATGCCTTGTTGCATAGTGTTTTGTTAAATTTGGACAACTAGGTCCAAACTCCATATTAAGATGCTCAGATTAAGAGGCTAATATTTTTGTTGGATTCCTCTTTCTGAGAGGTGTAAAATCCATATAAAATATGTCTTAATCCGATGAGCAGAACTTATATTTTGAATTTATTGTTTTTAATAAATTATATGTGCAAGGTCGGCCAGTTTTGTAATGTAGGCTCGGATGCCCAACAGATGTGTCACACACCCTCATGATGGATATATATACAGGAAAAGTTGGAGAGATTTTAATCATCATCACAACTCACATCTCAAACAGAGAACGAATCGACTACCAGAAGAACCCATTTGAAATCACAATGTGAAGAATGAAGAGGACAAGGCATACGGTCAAAGTGAAATGCGGTTCTTCTGCTAGGGTTTCGCAGAAACTTTGACCAGCGTTGACTTTGGTCAACGCTTGGTCCAAACAAGCTGAAATTTGGTGGAAGGTTCGATTTATGAAGGCCGTACTACCTGGCACAAAAATCGAGGTCAAAAGGGTTGACCGTTTTGCTGCTGCGTTGACTTTTAGCTTGCTGCCCCTGCGTTGACTTTTCAGGACAGCGTTGACTTTTGCAGAGTTGACTTGGGTTGACTCATCTACAGATTGAAGGGTTGTTGTGACACATGCTGGGCTGGCTGACCAAAGGAGACTTTGTTGGTTGAAGCATCCTGTTGACCGCCGAAACGAATACACACATTTTTCCTGTTTCTGATTTGTCTTCTGTAAGATCTACTTATATGTTCTATCTGCATTTTGCTTACCTACTTGTATGATTGCTGAAATAACAGTGAAATTGCTTCTAGCATAGAACATCTACAAAACTTTACATGGTATCAGAGGTGAGGTGAAGACAAACTCAATCTATAGCAATCATCATCGTGGAAATGGGTTCCACTAGTCTTGAATTCAAGGAGAATGACAAGCTGACCGGAAGTGATGACTTCCATCACTGGAAGATGATATTAGATCTCAAATTAGAAGATCATGATCTCCTGGATCATGTGACAGGGAGGATTCAAGAACCTCCATCCAATGCCTCTGCTATTTTGTTAAAAACAAAGAAGAAGGTAAATGTTTCTACTGCCATAGCTGGACACTATGCTGAGGCCTTGTAAGGAGGGTTTCGAAAATGGCCAACGATAACAACTGCAACCGAAGAATGGGAATCAAAGACGTGGGTAAAGAAAGAGCTCCTTTGGAGAAACAATCAACCTTCTAGAGGTCCAATGCCAGTGTAGAGAGTCTAATGTTGTTGATAAAAGAAATGAGTATATTCTGGTATCTGCTCTCTCAGCTGCATCTCTGCTCGACACGATGGATGTCTGGCTAATTGATAGTGGTGCCTCAAGACATATCACCGGATTCAAGGAAGCACTTTCTGACATGGTTGAAAGGGATACTAATCTAGAAATTATCCTTGGGGATAATGCCACTTATCCTGTAAAAGGGGCCGGGACTGTGACCCTTCACTTGTCTCAAGGACAAGTCGTCGGTCTACAAGATGTACTCTATGTACCCAAATTGAAGAAGAACCTTGTGTCTGTATCTGCCATGGAAGACAAAGGATTCAGTGTAACTTTCTCTGATGGAAAGGTGCTCATGTGGAAGAAGAGCTTCAAGGAAGCTATCTCAATGGGTTCTAGGGTTGGTACACTCTATCAGGTTGGAGGGAGTCCGTTGGGAGCTATGACTTGTGATACTATCCGACAAACCGAACTATGGCACCGAAGATTTGGAAAGCCCTTCCCGAAGCAAGGAAGGTGTATGTAAGGGCTGTGCTGAAGAATATAACATAACAAGGGGACCTTCTTTCCCCTCAAGTGTCACAAAGACATCTGAGATATTGCAACTGGTCCATTCTAATCTTTCTGGTATGTTGCCTGTAACATCCCTGGGGGGATGTTCTTACTATATGACATTTACTGATGACTTCTCTCGCAAAACCTGGATCTTTTGAGGAAGCCATCAAGCATCAAGTTTGGAAGGATGCTATGCATGAAGAATATAAGTCTATTATGAAGAATGATGTCTGGGATGTGGTCCCGAGACCGAAGGACAAATCTGTTGTCACTGCGGAATGGCTCTACAAGATCAAACATGGATCTGATGGGAGTGCTGAAAAGTTCAAGGCAAGGTTTGTTGCCGGTGGCTTCTCTCAAAAGGAAGGAATTGACTATGATGACATATTTGCACCTGTGGCACGATATACCACCATTCGATCAATCATAGCCCTTGCTGCTACGCAAGGATGGAGTCTTCATCGGATGGATGTCAAGACCGCTTTTCTGCATGGTGCAATAAAGGAAGAGGTGTATGTGGAACAACCTCTGGGATTTGAAGTTCAGGATCGAGACACTCATGTCTGCAGGTTGAAGAAAGCCCTCTATGGGTTAAAGCAAGCACCCAGAGCTTGGTACGAAAGGATGGATAGTTACTTGATGAAGCTGGGCTTCACTCGAAGTAATGCTGATCCGAACCTATACTTCAAGGTTGTGAAAGAGAAGCCTCTCATTCTAGTACTATATGTGGATGACCTCTTCCTGACTGGTGTTGACCCTCTCATTCATCAATGTGAGAGGGAGCTTGCTGCTGAATTCGAGATGAAGGACCTAGGATTGATGCACTATTTACTAGGCCTGGAGGTCTGGCAGAGACCTGGAGAGATTTTCCTTTCTCAAGGAAAATATATTGTGAAGCTTCTGAAAAGATTTGGAATGGTGGAATGTAAGTCCGTGTCGACACCGATGGAACTCAACTTTAAGAAGTTGAGGAGCAACGTTGCTGGGCCCGTCCTACTGAGTATCGTGAACTCATAAGGACCCCGATGTTCTCAATGAACACTTGTTCGAAATATGTTTTGCGGTGAACACTTTGAGTCAACATATGGTTGATGCCGCATTCTTTGAGTTTGGTGCCAAAAACTCTTGAAGATATCTACCGAGCATGACAGAACCATGAGGTGAGATACCTTTGCCAAGGTAACGACACTAAAGTGGATATCTTGATCTTGAGTTAATTTGGTTAATTTTGGCAGTGTAGTGGTCATAAAACATGAAAATGCCGCCACATGAAGATGCATTGAGCGAGGGAATCTAAGTCGGCAGGTCTTACGGAAAACACTTATTTGAGCCAAATACATTCTGTTATCCTTGTGGCTGTTGTTGAAGTCACTTGGTTGCGAAAGCTCTTCTGTGAGCAGTTCGAGCATGTGCTAGATGCCACCGTTATCCTTTA
This sequence comes from Pinus albicaulis, assembly GCA_034641835.2. Lineage (NCBI taxonomy): Eukaryota > Viridiplantae > Streptophyta > Pinopsida > Pinales > Pinaceae > Pinus > Pinus albicaulis. The sequence goes on along the minus strand of CM076574.1, from coordinate 168,241,872 downwards.
TGATAACCAGAGGGGGATTCATTTGTCATAGAATCCCAGGTTCCACGATTGATCCAAGCATGTTGATGGCTGGTACCACTTTATCTGGGATATGGTACAGCGAGGCGCCGTAAGGCTCGATCATGTAGGAACTGATGAGCAAGTCGCGGATATTCTCACTTTGGAATTGGGAAGGTGCGTGTTCCTGGTTTTTGGGAGAATCTTGGAATCGTGGAAAGACCCTATGATGGCGGGTCTGTGGGTGAGCTGCGGAGCTGCGGGGGCTTTGAGAGCTTGCTGGGCCTGGGCAGCACGAGGGCTAGGCATGACTTGCTTGGTGGTGTGCTTGGACCCCACCGTTGTGATTTTGAGTTGGTTCACCTCTCATTTTCTGTGCCCCGTATGCATCCTACCCATTGAGTTCGGGGCTCATGGGAAGTACCTCTCATTTGGCCAATGAGGTGTGGAAAAGTTAGAGACTATTAGCAAAGACTGATGGAGCTGCTTGTCAGTGCATTACTCTCTGTCTAGAGTAACTGTGATTAATACATAATGGATGGGTGAGTCTGGACCTCTGGACATGACTATGATGATTGATATTCTTTGGCTGGCTTTGTATTTGAAATAAGAAGCCAGTAAGTGTAGAATTCAGCATGAGATGTGTAGATGATGTTGCATGGTATTCGAGTTCTCCCTGGTTGGGGAATGGTAAATTCAGGTAACTAGGTCCAAACTCCATATTAAGATGCTCAGATTAAGAGGCTAATATTTTTGTTGGATTCCTCTTTATGAGAGGTGTAAAATCCATATAAAATATGTCTTAATCCGATGAGCAGAACTTATATTTTGAATTTATTATTTTTAATAAATTATATGTGCAAGGTCGGCCAGTTTTGTAATGTAGGCTCGCATGCCCAACAGATGTGTCACACACCCTCATGATGAATATAAATACAGGAAAAGTTGGAGAGAATTTTCGTCATCCTAGCTCACATCTTCCTCTCTCATCTAGGAATACGAGCTACCAAGAAGGACGAATTTAATCCACACGTGTGAAGGACGAAGAGGACAAACTGTACGGTCAAGCTGAAGTACGGATTTGCTGCTGCTAGGGTTTCGCAGTAACTTTGACCAGCGTTGACTTTGGTCAACGCTTGGTCCAAACAAGCTGAAAATTGGTGGAAGGTTCGATTTATGAAGGCCGTACTACCTGGCACAAAAATCGAGGTCAAAGGGTTGACCGTTTTGATGCTGCGTTGACTTTTAGCTTGCTGCCCCTGCGTTGACTTTTCAGGACAGCGTTGACTTTTGCAGAGTTGACTTGGGTTGACTCATCTACAGATTGGAGGGTTGTTGTGACACATGCTGGGCTGGTTGACCAAAGGAGACTTTGCTGGTTGAAGCATCCTGTTGACCGCCGAAACGAACACACACATTTTTCTGTTTCTGATTTGTCCTTCATACCTTATGAATCTACTTATATGTTCTGCTCTTTGCCATTTGCTTACCTAGCATGATTGCTGAAATAAAGGCAGTGCTAGCATAGAACATCTACAAAACTTTCTGACTTTACACTTTGGGGTGCTAGATATTGTTGTAACAAATTGCATATGGAAACTATGGCTTCTAGATTGGATGAGTAATTATGCAGTAAAAATATTTCCTTATTCCCAACAACCAATCTTCATCATCCTCTCCCATATTATTTTCACCATCAAAGGTTGGGGATGGAATCTTCATAAGCTCTCATTGCAACTGGTTTTGCCCACAACTTCTCCTTTGATGTCTAAATGGAGACACTTCTGGGCTCGTCTGTGATTCTTTGAATGCATGTCTTCCTTCTTGGATGTGTTGGTCAGTAATAACCCCTTCAAATTCCAATAGCACTTCTTGAGCCTAGATCTTCCATGGTTTTCTCTTCTTCAATAAGCTTTACCTCCTTTATTTGCCTAGATCTTCCATGGTTTTCTCTTCTTCAATGGGCTTTACATCCTTCTTCTTTTGCCTCGATCTTCCATGATTTTTTCTTCTTCAATGGGCTTTCTTCATTTGTTTTTGAAAATGATTTAAGTTCTGTAGTATTTAAGCCTTTAGTTGATTTTTCTCCTCTTGAGCTTTCAACATCTTTTCATTATCAACTTTGCACCTCCATCTTCAAGCTCCTTCTTCAGGAGGGTATTTTTAATATGACAGAGATCAGTGATGAGGTTACCGCATCTCTTCCTCAGAGACAGTTATTTGCTTAGTCAACTTAATAGAGAACATGATATGCAGCTTGCCTGTTCCTCATCCATCTCAGTTTCTGGTATCTTGATTGTTTTTTATTTCCTTGTGGAGTTTCTGTTTATGGTAAATGTCATCTAGTTTCTGAAGCTAGGTCTATGATGGTTTTATCCCAGCTGAATAAGTTGATCTGAGATGCTTACAAATCTCAAGCTTAGTTGATTTGTAGTAGATTTGATGTCAGTGGTGCAGAAAGCAATTTAAGGGTTTTGTGTTCTCAGACACTAGCAGAGTAAAACATCACATTTTCTTCTTGTAATAAAGATATTACACAAAACAATATATTTCAAATTAACATCATGCATCCACAAATGTAAACTAATTAATACTGGAACTGCTGATAAGCAGTAGGAGAGAGAAACTTTTCTTCAATTTGTTACACAAAACAGAAGTGTGCTGTGATTAAACAAGATAACAAATCAGAGATCACTGGATTTGAAGTTGAAGATTTATTTGATTAGGAACAACTCAATCACAATTCAATAATATCACCATCGAAAATCTAGCAAGGAAAAAAGGAAAAAGATTTCTCTGCAAATGCAATTCAACTCACTCACATTTCCATGCTTCTCGGACAGATGTTCCTTAGACTTTTTAAGACCAACCAATGTCTTAAACCACTTCCCTGAGACACCCATTATGCAGTGGTTCAAATATCATCCACATGTGAACGATTAAGCCTGCCACAAAATAAAAGCATCTGAATCCATCCTTCGGCTTATTTTCCCCCAAATTAGGTCACTTATGTTCAACCTAGCACATTGCTAATGGAAATAAACAGTTAAAAATTAAAATAATGCCCGTCAGTTTTAAACAAACATGCGAGCTTGATTAAAGCAAACAAAAATGGTAGAGACCAAAGGAAAAGGTGTTCAGTTATTCACAACATCATTTTAAAAGATGGATAGCAAGATGTAAAATGTTGATGTTCAAATATCAGTTAATCATCAGTCTAACTAGCCACATTAAAGAGCCATCCTATGCTCAAGTCTTTCAGATGCAGTGGAGGAAGATCAGCTGATAGGCCAGACAGCCCTTCTTGAAAACTTTCTTATCTCCAGTTTCCCTGCTTGACTATTTCATAAGGCAAGACAAAGTGTATGCTGAAAATGACATCATAATTACATCTAACAGAGGAACAACATATGAAGACAAAATCATCTGACTGCAATAATGGAGGTAGAACAAGCTCAAAAGAGTAGAAAGACTGTATTAGACACGAAAAAATATCGTGTACAATTGCTGAAAGGAGGTGACCACAAATAAGAAAAAGGCCTACTACATGGTATTGACCAATAATATGTAACTGCCCCTTGAACTAGAGGAATACATGAGCAGTCACATTTCAACATTGAAACGTATGTAAATTAGATGTACACCAAAACAAACTTACTGAACCATAAAAATTTAATATATAAAAACAAATAAAGAGCATAAAATTCTAATGTTCCACACTAATCATCACCTTCCTACCTGCTTGAAAAGAAATGCACCCTCAATTTCAGTTGTAAATAACTTCTGTTCAAGATGAGTATATTGTGAGGTTTCAAAACCTAAAGGCTGACATTAATCAAGCAGCAGGAAGAGGCAAATCAGGTCCAGAACTTGTTCTGGATGATCTCTCTCCAACATTCAAATATTTAGCTCTTATATCTTACAGCATTCCCCTTTTTGTTAAGGAACCTATTACCTGATCAGTTGTACTTAGCAGCATAAGGAGGACTCCATTACCCAATGAACAAGGCACCTGACAAATTTTTTCAAGTTCAAGAGTCAAGCAGGGCAATTTTTCCCCTTTCTCTTCTCTCCTTCTCTCATTCTTTCTCTATGCAAATCCCGTACCCCCATGGGGAAGTTGTAAAAAATGTCACTAGCATGATGAACTTGTATAAAAGACTTAGACTCTTGGGACCTGGTTACTAAGTAAGTTGCTCCAGAGTAGTTTTTTAACTTAATTAATTAGTTTTGCTTTTCAATGATAAATAATTAATTGAGTTTTTTTACTCAAAACCTCCAAAATTGGAGTGTGTCTTAATAACTAGGCCTTGAATGTGTTTTCTTAGTCTAGGGTCAATGTATATTACCGTGCTAGGCATTACCTTGAGTTTCACAAAATTGCATTAGGTTTCAGTAGGATTTTTTAATAATTAAAAAATTCCCCACATGACGGAAATTTTATATTAAAATTTTATGTAACAGATTAAAAGATGGTGCTAGGAAATGTTGTATGGTATTTGAGTAGTCGCTTTTTATCCTTAGAGTACCAACATTACCTTAGTACCCACTTTGGGGTGGAAAATATTATTTTCCCTCATGAAATATTACTTTTACTCAAAAAAGTGAGAAAAAGACAATAAAACCCAGAATTAAATCAACTGGGAACATACCGAAACATGTCTCCAATCAAGCTAAGTCTCTCAATCAGTTAAGAGGAGTGACTAAGCACTCAAAGCTCAAGTCAAGAGGCTGACTGGAAAGCTCAAGTTAAGTGCCAAGTCAAGGGCTGAGTTAACTCCCAAATAGGCTGAGTTGGCCCACGAATTCAGGATCTTGTTGGGGGTCAATTTGGTTATTAGTTGAGGATCGAGATCTATCATTAGTTGAGGCTGAGTTGTGTTGGAGTTGACTAAGAGAGTGGGAATTCACTCCCCCTTCATGCCAACACACTCCCACACTTGGCATATGCTTTCTCCTTGGCAGCCTAGACATCTCCTTGGCAGCCCACGCAATGCTACACGGGGTCATTCGTTTCTCTCTTAGAACTCATGTCACTCTTGGGATCTATGCTTGGCTGGCTTGGGATCATCGATTCATTGGGATCTGCTAATTTTGGGCAACTAGGTCCAAACTCCATGTTGCATTGCTCATATGATGGAGATGATTTTTTGTTGGATTCCTCTTTCGGAGAGGTGCAAGAATGATCTAAAGATCATCTTGTTTGGATGAGCAGAACTTATATTTTGAATTTATTTTCTGCACATGTGCAAATTGTCAAGGTCGGCCAGAATTGTAATGTAGGTTCACAAGCCCCAATAGATGTGTCTCTCACCCACAGTCATGGATATAAATTGGAGAGACATGATGCTCATTTCATCATTCACTCATCTCACGCATCTCTCACTCATCTAATTGGTTCATAGTACATACAGCATTAGAGGCTTCTCTCTCTCCTCCACACGTGTGAAACAGGAAGCTGCAATTTCAGACTGTTTTTAGGGCATTTTCTGGAGCATTGACCGTGGGTCAAACCTTGTTGTTTGACTGCGTTTTTGAGGCAAGAAGTCCGATCTCGGAAAGCCAAATTTGAGGGCACAGAAATCGAGGTCAAAGGTTGACCTTTGACCGCAGCATTTATTGCAGCATTGATCGCAGCGTTGACTGGTTTTACCGCAGATTTTGACTGCTGATTTGACAGTTTTGTGTACTGGTATTTGGGGTGAGTTTGACTTTGAAGGAAGGCCGAGTTTGACCATGTTTGACTGAACCTGATTGAAGGTTGAAAAGGCTGGTTTGAGAGGCAAAGTCTTTGCTGGCTAGGGCATCCTGTTGACTGCTGTAAAGTACATTTCTCTCTATCTTTGCTGAATAAGAAGAATTACAAATTCGTGTATCTTGTATTAGCTTGTCTTCTGTCGATTTAATTTTATGTTGTATCAACATTTACTTTCAATGGTTATGTGATTGCAAATCTGAATTGGGCTAATAAAGAAAGATTGAAGTAAACTGTACTAAGCATAGAACATTCAACATACCATGGTTGTCTAAAATTAACATGGGATCAGAGCTAAGGTGAAGACAAAGCCCAAACAAGAGTGAAAAGAAATCACCAAAGAAGTTGAATAATCAAGGACCGGGATCAATGGCCTCCTCGTCATACAAGGGTTTCAAATCTAATGATAAGCTGACTAATAAGTCTAATTATCATGCTTGGAAAATGTCCTTGGATCTGACATTGGAAGATCAAGATGTTATGGATTATGTGCAGGGAAAGATCAATGAGCCTCCATCAAATGCACCGGCTACCACTAAGACAAAGTACAAGAAAGGGGAAGTCAAGGCGAAGAAGATCATCAGGAATTCTATTCATAAGCACTTGGTTGCTTATATTTCCGAGTTGGGCACATCTAAGGAGATGTATGCGAAGTTGGTTAGCATGTTCAGGGCTAGCAATGCTAATCAAATTATATTTTTGAAGAACAAGTTGAAGGAGATCAAGAAGGGCAATGGAGAATCCATCCAATCATATTTCATGAGGCTCACCAAAATCAAGAATGATTTCTTAGCTATTGAGAAGCCATAGTTGACAGAGAGCTCACTCTCATTGCTCGTGGAGGACTCCCTCGGGAATGGTATGTATTCAATACTACTATTCTTAATAATAACTTGATTCCTAATCTTGATGAATTGTTGACGAAATACACTCAAGAGGAGACAAGGATGACGGAGAAAGAACATCCCTCTAATGGGAATGGAAGTGACCCTACTGCCTTCACCGCTCATGCAAAGAAGAGGAACAATGCTGGTTCGAGAAATCAAAATCATGGAAGAGCAGGTCCCAAAGGAAGAAAAGGAAGATGTTACACTTGTAACAAGTTTGGTTACTATGCAAGAGAGTGCCCTAATAGAAGGGACTCTTTCAGGGATGATGACAACAACAACTTCAGGGGGAATGGAAATCAAAGGAACAACAGGTTCAAAGGAAGGAGGAAGGCTCCCTCTGATCAAAGTGGAAATGGTAAACCTTTCAAAAGGTCAAGAAATTCCAGGTATGATGAATCTAATGTTGTTGATAGGAAAAATGAATATATTCTTCTATCTGCCCTCTCTAATTTGATTGAAAAAGAAACTAATTTGGAAATTATCCTTGGAGACAATGCCACCTATCCCGTGAAAGGGACAAGGACTGCAAGTCCTCTGCTTGCAAGATGTGTTGTACGTACCTAACTTGAAGAAGAATCTAGTGTTTATCTCGACAATGGAAGACAAAGGATTCAAGGTGGAATTCATCGATGGAAAGGTACGCATTTGGAAAAGGAACTTCAAAGAAGCGTTCATCCTTGGTTTTAGGGTTGATACACTCTATCACGTTGGAGGAAGTCCGCTAGGAGCCATGACATGTGAGACAACTCTTCAATCCGAGCTATGGCACCAGAGGTTTGCACACCTTCATTACAAAGCCCTTCCCGAAGCAAGGAAGGTGGTGACAGGGATGCCCAATTTCAAAGATGATCGTGAAGGTGTATGCCAGGGTTGTGCCGAAGGAAAGCATACAAGGGAACCATTCCCCTCGAGTGTCATAAAGACATTTGATATTTTGCAATTGATACATTCTGATCTATCTGGTATGTTTCCCATGACATCCTTGGGAGGATGCTTATATTATATCACTTTTATAGATGACTTCTCCTGCAAGACTTGGATATTTTGAAGAAGAAGGACGAAGCATCTAAGTGGTTGTGTACCTTCAAGGCCTTGGTTGAAAATCAAATAGGGAAGAAGATCAAAATTTTGAGGACCGATAATGGAACCGAATATGAGTCGAATGAATTTAATGACTATTGGAAGGAAGCTGGCATTAAGAGGGAGACCACCACTGTGTATACTCCCGAACAAAATGGTGTCACTGAAAGAAAGAATAGAACCATTTTGGAAGTTGCTCGTGCCATGCTTTATGACCAAGGTCTCCCGAAGTTTCTATGGGGAAAAGCTGCCAATACCGATGTGTATGTTCAAAATAGATGCCCACATTCTGCATTGGACTCCAAATCTCCTGAAGAAGTCTTCTCTGGTAAGAAGCCCGATGTCTCTCATTTCAGAGTTTTTGGAAGTCCTGTTTATTTTCATGTGCCGAAAGAAAAGAGGAGCAAGTTGGATGCTTATGGGAAGAAGGGAACGTTTGTGGGCTACAATGAAACCTTGAAAGCATATAGAATCTATGTGCCTGGTCAAAGAGAAGTGGAGATATGCCATGATGTCACCTTCAATGAAGATGTTGCCCTCAGGAAATTCAAGGATCTTCCTATCTCAAAGGAAGACAAAGAAGAAGAAGCTAGAAGGCAGAAAGAACCGAAGGTTGAACCAATGCCTGATGTTGAAGGACCAATGGATCCTATAGACACCTTCTTCAAATAAAAGAAGACCTTCATGACTTAGAGACACTCTCGAAGATGTTGAGAGACATACTACTCCAAGGGGAACATTCTGTGAAAGTAAGAACTAAATAGGTACCAAGGGTACCTAGCAGTGATGAGTACTATTGTACTATCTGAGCCTGGAACTTTTGAAGAAGTCGTAAAGCATCAAGTTTGGAAGGATGTTATGCACGAGGAACATGAGTCAATCATGAAGAATGATGTCTGGGATGTGGTCCCTAGACCGAAGACAAATCTGTTGTCACCTCAAAACGGCTCTTCAAGATCAAGCATGGAGCCGATGGAAGTGTTGAAAAGTACAAGGCAAGATTTGTTGCCCAAGGCTTCTCTAAAAAGGAAGGCATAGATTATGATGATATATTTGCACCTGTTACCCACTAAACCACCATCCGATCAATCATTGCCCTTGCTGCAATGCAAGGATGGAGTCTCCATCAAATGGATGCGAAGATTGCCTTCTTACATGGTTCAATCAAGGAAGAGGTCTATGTGGAACAACCTCTAGGGTTCGAAGTTCAAGATAGAGACACATATGTATGCAGGTTGAAGAAAGCCCCTTATGGGTCGAAGCAAGCCCCTAGGGCTTGGTATGAGAGGATCGATAGCTACTTGATGAAGTTGGGCTTTACTCGAAGTGATGTTGATCCAAACCTTTATTTTAAGGTTGATAATGACAAGCCTCTCATTCTGGTTCTCTATGTGGAAGATCTCTTTCTGACGGGTGTTGACCCTCTCATTCATCAATGTAAGAGGGAGCTAGCTTCCGAGTTCGAGATGAAGGACCTAGGACTGATGCACTATTTCTTAGGCTTGGGGATTTGTCAAAAGTCAGGTGATATTTTCCTTTCTCTAGGAAAATATGTCGTGAAGGTTGGAGAGAATTGAGATGGTGAACTGCAAGTTCGTGACTACTCCGATGGAACACAACTTTAAGAAGTTGTGTGGAAGTGTTGTTGGGCCCGAGTTGGGAAATCCCATCGAATACCGTCAACTCGTGCGGGCCTTGATGTTCTTAGTGAACTCATGTCTGGACATATGTTTTGTAGTGAACATGTTGAGTCAATACATGGTCGAGCCTCATCACATTCATTGGATTGGTGGCAAGAATCGCTTGAGATATCTTCGGGGCACAATCAACCTTAGGCTGAGATACACTGTCGGGAGTATGAAGCTCCATGGATATACCAATGTCGATTGGGCAGGCAATGTGGTGGATCATAAGAGCACATATGGATATTGCTTCACTCTAGCAACTACTTCGATCTCTTGGATGAGCATGAAGCAGAGGGTAAATACATTGCAGCAAGTATGGCTTGTTGTGAAGTTGTTTCGTTGAGAAAGCTCTTCAGTGAGCTATTTGGACATGTGTTGGATACCACCGTTATCCTTTGTGATAACCAAAGTGGGATTCGTCTTTTTTAGAATCTCGTGATTCACAACCGATCCAAGCATATTGATATTAGGTACCACTTCGTCCGAGACATGATATAGCAAGGCACCGTAAGGCTCCCTGACATTGGGAATGATGAGCAGGTCGCAGATATTTTCACAAAGCGCCTGGGGAAGGTCAAATTCTTAACCTTCCGTGAGAAGCTTGGTATCGAGACAGACCCAATTGTGAGGGTCCCGCTTGAGTTGGACTATGAGCTCTAGGAGCTCCAGGGGGCTTGGGGATAGCTTCTTGGAGCTATAAGCAACCACAAGGCGAGGTTCACCTTACCTTGTTAGTGTGCTTCTTCCCCACCGTTACGATATTGAGTTGGTTCACCCTCTCTTTGATCTATGCCCCACATGCATCCTACCCATGGAGTTTGGGACTCATGGGAAGTACCTCTCATTTGCCCAATGAGTTGGGAAATGAGGATAGAGACTGATAGCATGACTGATGGACACATCGGGGATTGCCATACTCTCTATGTCTAGGATGGGATGTGTCCAACAACTTGATCTGGGATCAAGTTTGGACGAGGTTCTTACCTCTAAACTAACTTTGGGTCAGTATGTGACTCACTCTTGAGTCTAGTTGAGGTTTTTACCTCTAGACAGACTTCGGGTCAGTGGAAAGTGATGTCTTTGTAACTCACTCTCGTTCGTCTTATTTCTTCTATAGCAGAGAAGAGCCAACAAAGCAGTTATAGCAGGATGACACATGATTGCATGATGATATATGATAGACATGATGGTACTGGATGACAGGATTGCACTGGTGGACAGATGGAGTTCTCCCTAGTTGAGAGGGAGTGTTAATTTTGGGTAACTAGGTCCAAACTCCATGTTGCATTGCTTATATGATGGAGATGATATTTTTGTTGGATTCCTCTTTCGGAGAGGTGCAAGATTGATCTAAAAATCATCTTGTTTGGATGAGAAAAACTTGTATTTTGAATTTATTTTCCACACGTGCAAATTGTCAAGGTCGGCCAGAATTGTAATGTAGACTCACAAGCCCCAATAGATGTGTCACTCACCCCTAGTCATGGATATAAATTTGAGAGACATGATGTTCATTTCATCATTCACTCATCTCAAACATCTCTCTCTCATCTGATTGGTTCGTACAGCCTTAGAGGCTTCTCTCTCTCATCCACACATGTGAAAAAGGAAGCTGCAATTTCGGATTGTTTTTAGGGCGTTTTCTGGAGCGTTGACCATGGGTCAAACCTTGCTGTTTGACTGCGTTTTTGAGGCAGGAAGTCCGATCTTGGAAGACTGCATTTGAGAGCACATAAATCGAGGTCAAATATTGACCTTTGACTGCAGCATTTATTGCAGCGTTGACTGGTTTGACCGCAGATTTTGACTGCTGATTTGACAGTTTTGTGGACTGGATTTTGGGGTGAGTTTGACTTTGAAAGAAGACCAAGTTTGACCATGTTTGACTGAACCTGATTGGAGGTTGAAAGGGTTGGTTTGACCAGCAAAGTCTTTGTTGGCTAGGGCATCCTGTTGACTGCTATAAAATACATTTCTCTCTATCTTTGCTGAGTAAAAATAATTACAAATTCTTGTATCTTGTATTGGCTTGTCTTCTGTCGATTTAATTTTATGTTCTATCAGCATTTACTTTCAATGGTTATGTGATTGCAAATCTGAATTGGGCTAATAAAGAAATATTGAAGTAAACTGCACTAAGCATAGAACATACCATGGTTGTCTAAAATTAACAGATCTCCACCTTGCATTGGGATCTCCACCCTCATTCTCTATAAATTCAAGAGCTCTCTTCCATTATTAGCTAGTGATGGAAATTGTTGCTACTTTGTAATTATTTATTCGTTGTTTAATAAAAGAAGGCTTTGGAGGCTCATGGTGCTTTGAATCTTGTGTGGTTGCTGGGAGTACTAATGGAGGTATAATTGTTTTAATTGTTTTGCTTTAGATTATTGTTGTAATAAGCCTTTGAAGGGGTGTTGTCAGTCTATTTGCCAGTCTATTTGTTTGCTTACACTTTGAGATATTATATTATATGTTCACCTCGGTTGACTGACATATTTTTTAGATCTCTTGTGTAGGGAGAACCTATCTACTAACAATTTGTCTTGGCAAAGATCTTAAGTTTTACAGTTGCCTCAAACTTGGAGATTTGGGATCCTCCTTGGTTGGAGTACCCATCTTCAAGAACATAAGAAGCTTATTCCCACCTCGCAACAAGATCACCCCTAATTTGTTGAAGGTTTGTCCAAGCTTATTTCCTTTTCTCTTCTCACATAAAATTCTTAAGAAATTTGTCTCATTCTTGGTTCGATTTATGAGACATCATTGTTAAATCTAGCAAGTTGAAGGCTCATTTTTGCTGCTGTCCTAACAGCAACAAATCAGCCAAGAAAAAATGACCAAACTCGACACTTCTCGGTTGTCTGAGAATATAAATTTCATTTACTTAGAATATTTTTGGGCTTTTGTACTAACAAATTGCAAGTGTTCCAAAAGCATTTTGGGCACTTTTCACATTGATTTGTTTGCTGGGCTTTAGCAGGTCAGCGAAGTTAAAAGGGGAGGTTCTGCAGAAATTCTCTTAGTTTAAACAAGTAAATGTGTGTTAATATTATGTGTGAACATTATAATATTGTTGTTATTAATGTGTGTTCATGTGTTTAATTGTTGTTGTTACGCTTAATAAATATTCTGCATGTATAATTCTGTAGTTTATGTCATTACGCATGAGATTGAATATCATCTGGCGTCCATAATTGTATATATATCTATGTTGCACTGGCTGTGGGGATGGGCAGACGGGGGGACGAGTTTCCGGAATGGCTAGAGCGCAACCCCAAATTTTCAGGGGACAGCGGGTTGGGGACGGCAAGTGCGGCAACTATTTATTATTTTTATTATTTATTAAAAAATTAAAATTAAAATAAATTAAGCATGAATCAAAATAAATTAAATACTAAAATGATAAATCTAAAGACTAATACTAATAGTCTAATAGTATCTAAACATCATTGAGAATTGTGCATCACAAAAACAAATTTCGTCATCATTGCATAACTTAAGTACTATTAGTTTATTCCAACTTACAACCTACAATCTACTAGTGTCTAATATCTACATAATCATTCTATGATCATTGATGCATGATGAATCATTTCAAAATTTAAATAGCAGCTAAAGCGTAAAAGTAAATAGTACTAAAATTTAATAAAGATATAAACATGAACAATTCATTAAAATTTAAATATAAATCTCAAATTAAGAGTTTGGAAGTAGAAAACCATGGATTATAAATTTATAAATTATAGTCATAGTCTATAGTCCAAGAACCAAAATGACAAAAATTAAAATTTAAAAATAATATAGTCACTAGTGTAGCTGCCAAATGGTAAAACTATAGTTAAATTTGGACAACTAGGTCCAACCTATTAAGATGCTCGATTAAGAGGCTAATATTTTTGTTGGATTCCTCTTTTTCTGAGAGGGTAAATCCATATAAAATATGTCTTAATCCGATGAGCGTAACTTATATTTTGAATTTATTATTTTTAATAAATTATATGTGCAAGGTCGGCCGCCTTTCTAGGTCCAGCTCGATGCCTAATGTATGTGTCACACACCCTCATGATGGATATATATACAGAAAAGTTGAGGAGATTTTATCATCATCACAACTCACATTCTTCTTGCCCAGGAATACGAGCTACCAAGAAGGACGAATTTAATCCACACGTGTGAAGGACGAAGAGGACAAACCGTACGGTCAAGCTGAAGTGGATTTGTCACAAGTTAGGTTTTCGCAAGAACTTTGACCAGCGTTGACTTTGGTCAACGCTGGTCCAAACAAGCTGAAAAAATTGGTGGAAGGTTCGATTTATTGAAGGCCGTACTACCCGGCACAAAAATCGAGGGTCAAAGGGTTGACCGTCTTTGCTGCGTTGACTTTTAGCTTGTTGCCCCCGTTGACTTTTCAGCATTGTGCTGCTGATTCTTGCAGAGTTGACTTGGGTTGACTCACCATCAGGTTGAGGGTTGTTGTGACACATGTCGGGCTGGCCGACCAAAGGAGACTTTGTCAGTTGAAGCATCCTCGTTGACCGCCGAAACGAACACACACACATTTTTCCGTTTCGATTTCATATCAGAAGATCTACTTATATGCTCTATCTCGTGATTTTGGTTACCTTTGCTTGTATGATTAAGGAATAAAAGTGAAATTGCTTCTAGCATAGAACATCTACAAAACTCAACAACTATAAACCGTAAAAGTTTCAAGTTTGATAGGTATATGCGTTAGCCTTTAGGTTAGGGTAAATGTAATTTAGGAATTTATATTTTTTTAATTTAAAATTTTGAATTTTATTAAAATTTGTTTTAATTTTTTTTTTTAATGAAATATTTTAATATTTTTTTAACTTATGATTTGAAATTTTATTAGAGACGTCCAGAAGTCTCTGATTTATCAAGGGACGTTTTGGAAGTCCCCAAAAAGTCCCTGAATTTTCGAGGGACAGCTAGGGGGCAGCCTTGAAGTCCCCAAGTCCCTGATGGAGTCCCCAGCAAATCCGGAACGTTTTCGACGAATTCCAAAGTCCCCGGAACGCTGGAACGGAGGGAACAGCATGAAATTATGGCGAGGACGAGTCCCCGTGCAACATAGATATATATAATGCATAATACGTTTATGGTATAAGAGTATTTTATGGGTGAATGTCAGCTTACGGATGATTACAAATTACTTGTGTTATCAGATTAAGTTATGATTTAAAAGAATTTTGGAAAATACAATATGTACCATGTCAGAATATTAGAAAAAAGGCCCAGAGGTGGGTTCTGGGAACATTACATTAGTAGACCCACCTAATCCCCCACTATATCAATGAGTCAGCTAATTACAAAATCATCAAATTCCTTGTTGGTTTCAAAAAACTCTTTTTCACAAGGAATATTTTGGGATGATAAGGTATTATTTCGTGACGTTGTTGAAGTAAGGTTGCTCGATCTTTCCACCGTGATGATGAGAAGGATAAATAGAGCAGTGGGAAAAGTAGAAACTCTAGGAAACCCCATCATTCATTCTTACAGCTACGTGTCAAAAACGGTGTATTAAAAGCCTTGTCAAAGATTATTACTATTCTTTGATATGCGTTCAACATTATTGATCCTTCATTGGATGAACCTTCAGTGAACGATATAAAGCTAAAGTCAAAGTAGGCCGCACTGTTGTTCTTCCATATTTATATCAACATTCGCAATGATTTCACGCAGTTGCATTGCGCAGAGACCTTGACTGCGAAAGAGACACTGGGAAGTTTAAAAGGTTCTTATTTTTTTTTAACTTTCCAGTAGCTTAAGTTAGGGGAAAACACCTAAGAGCTATCCCCATCTTATTCCATTAGTTTTTGTGGTGCAGTCGAAATAAGAAGATTTTTTAAGGACAGCAGTACTCTCCTCATGACACCTGTCTTAAGATCTACAGCTCTTTGGACACGCTGAAGTTGAATCAAAAACCTCCCTCAGATGCCTCAAAGAGACTTAGGTCTTTCGATATTCACTACCCTGCTGGCTTTTTCGATGGTGCTTCCCAAAATCACAATTGTGGATGCGGGGCTTGGCTCCTTCTTTCTCCGGATTGTCACTACAAGATTTACTAGAATGGGGGCAGGGGGACAAACATGCGGGCTGAAATCGTAGCATTGTGGGGTCTCCTCTGGTTCGCCAACCATCTCTACCTGGAGGAGCTTTGGGTTCTTGGCGACTCGAAAGTGCTTATAGATCACCTGACAAAAGGCTCTCAACTAAATCCCGTGGGAATGACTCACTGGATGGCCCGGATCTTTGCTCTGAAGGGTTCTTTCTCCAACATTACTTTCAATCACATATACAGGGAGAAGAATTCTGAGGCAGACAGCTTATCAAAGAGAGGTCTCAACGAACATTTTGGGGAAATGTTCTATGCACTCTACAATTCTACTGGTCCTGGTGCAATAGGTATCGTCACCTTCAGTTAAGGATCATCCCAGTGTCGTTTTTGTCTTTTGCAGGCTCTATTGGAAGGAAGGACGAACGCTACAGGTTTTTATTGAGAAAAAGACTCTAGTGTTTCTTTTTCTGTTTCTTTTGATAAGTTCTACAGCGAGAGACGAACGCTACAGGTTTTTATTGAGAAAAAGACTCTAGTGTTTCTTTTTCTGTTTCTTTTCATAAGTTCTACAGCGAGACTCTTTTTTGTGACTGTTCTTCTTCGAGACGATAAACATTTCTGATCATGATCCATTATGCTTTTTAAGTTTTTCTGGAAAATTGGAATCAGTTAACTCTATGGACAATTACCCTGGTACATTATATATACCAGCAGTGTTTTTCTTGCTGAACAAACCCAACCAAAAAAAATAAAAAACCATTCTGTATTGAGCTCCTAAATCCTAGGGCTTCTGTTATTGGCTTTCCTGGATTATTGAGTTTTTCAGTTGTCATTAGTTGCTTTCAGAAGATCCAATCGGTACCTTATATTTGTAGCATATGCTCTTTTACCGAGAGCATATTGGGATAAGTCATTTTAAGTCCTTGAGAACCTGTCAGTGACCCATGGATAATAGGACCATAAGGTCTTAGGAAAGACTTAAGATGGTATGGTTTCAAACTTTCAATGTGCCTAACGGCCAGTGCAGCTGTGATACCATAAAATAATAAATTACCAAATTTAAAATGTGTGGAATTTCCAGCCTAACCCTAAACTTTCCTTTGTATAGGTAAAAAGAGAGATCGCACTTCATTCCACATTGCATGTGAAGAGAAATTGAAATCCTCGACAATGAAGTTCCTTATCGGTAACTGAAAGATCACGATCTGCCCGCCAAAGCTTCTCTTCAATTCCACTTATGTTAATCAAATAAATGGAGCTAGTCGAGACTTGTCCCAAATACAAATCACAAATCACGGCCATGGATTTAACCCTGCAGAATATTGGCAGCAATTGCAGAATGTACTTTGATAAGCACTGAGCAGAATTGTGTGTCTTTATTACTACTAAGGGCTAAAGCATTTGAAAAGCAAAAACCCCAGAGCTCACGAGTGAGCCGGATCATTCATTCATGATAATGGACAATGAAAATATTTATCATAGATAAGCTATTGGCCATTCTATCTATAATACCTCATTTACAATAGTCTGAAAGATGAGATGAATGCAATCAAAATGGTGGTGGGTTTCTATAGAAAAAAATGCAAAACCTCAATATGGTTCGAAAGAGCTCAGCAAAGAAGCCTTAGGAAATCAAAACGAAACCCGGTCAAGATATGACTAGGAAGTCTTGCATCATGTCTAGTATGAATTAATAGACTGGGAATAAGTGGAAAGTTGAGAGAAAAAGGTGAATACTCTAAACAGGATAGCTTTGTGAACCTCAAATGTCTTTACTTGGCAGTTCTTGGAAATTCTAAAGTGCAGATCTCCGACCGCGCCAACGAACAAAGCTCCCTTCCAGGTTCGAGCCTTCATCAATGAAAATGTCTTAGGAGGGTTTTCTGACATATTTTCCTCTCTAATATGTCCAAAATTCAGCGGTGATTCATTGGAATCGCAAGTTTGATCAAATCAATTTTCCTGGGATTCGGACCTGGAATCACAAGTTTGATCAAATCAATTTTTGTGGGATTCGGACCTGAGCGACAAAAGGGAGTCGCAGTCACCCGCCCCTTTCGAGCGGCCAGTTAATTCGCAAACTTCCGGAGAGCTGTAATATAGTATTAATCTATTGTCCGAGAGAGAGGGGATGCTGACACGAGAACTGTCGAGTAAATGAAGGAAAGTAAGAATCGTGTAGCCCACCACATCTGTTTGTGTGCTCTTGTGTTCAATTTCATTCACTCTTCTGACTTGACTAGACTGCATTAAAAAGATGCATGCAGCAGAACCAGAGCATTTATAGGCCCCGCGAGTAGTCCACTGTTCAGCGTCGCGACTCGCAGGCGGGACCTTCACACCATCAACGCCTCATTTCATTTCATTTAATGATTAAATTATACGGGATGTGGGTGACACTGCCACTGCCACTGCCACTGGCTATGAGTCAATATTGTGTAGGAACAGCGGGGTTCGAAACTCGTCACCATTGACACTTCTTTCATGTGAAATAGAGCAGTGGGTCGGTCGGAGTCGCGGAATCCCGGTCCGACTCTCACGCCACGTGCGTGTCTTTGGAAGCATTGTAACGGCCCGGATAAAAAAATGGTATAGGTATTGACTTTTTTACCACCCTATGGAGGGGCTGTCGACCCAATCATAGTGACATTGGGTGGTCCCTTGGACTGCGAGGTTTTGTGTTTTGTGTACGTTATTAAATAGCAGTTGCCCCAAGAGGGTAAGGAGAGGCCGATAGAGTATCTATTCAGCGAAGAATTTGTCGATAAGCTGGGAGCGGTTATTGTAAAACTTCACAGTAAAAGAGCTGAATACAAGAGCCAGATAAAGAAGCAATCTGTCCTATAAGCTATTTTTAGCCTCGTGGACATTAAAATTCTTCTTTTCTTTTCTTTTCTTTCTTTATCACGAACAGTGAAGTCAGTCTTCTGTTTTGTTATCTTATCTGCCGATATGTGAGCATTCTCACCCTAGAATCTGCACCTTATCTAAAGAGAAAGTCAATTCATTTCATTTTAGCGTTTGTCTCTTTGAATCGGAAGATCAACTGAACTTATCTCAACAGTAAGACTGGTTGCTGATGCATGATGACATATGTGGAGAGATGTTACATGTCACCCCAGCTCTAAAAATGGAGCATTTCAGATCTGTTTTATACTTAGGTTGTTGAATGCACCTTTGTTTCTCTGTGGATTTGTACAATATTTGTTTTCCACAAAGTTTAGATGCTAATGGGTTATTTTACACATTGCAACTCCTGTTTCAGGGAAAAAATGGCTGGGCATTTAGTTTTTCCCATGTAGATGCCATATGAAGTGGCACAAATAGGAAGGGAAGTACATCCTCTCTTCAATAATAAAATTACACCCATACCAATTCTCCTGATACTACCAAAAAGGCCTCATCTCAATTATTATTATTATTAAATTTGTAAATATAAGAATTTATCTCTCAATTCCCTTTACAATATTATTAAATTTGTATGCCGAAATAGTAAAAAAGATCCCATCTCAATCTCCCACTATTTTCAAATATCCTTATTTCAACCTCCTCATTAACATTCCTTATCGCAATCTTCTCATTATTATTAATATCCTTATCTCAATGTCCTCATTAATCTCCTCGATATTATTGTAATATCTTTATCTCAATCTCCTTTTTATTATTATTATATCCTCTCATACAAATAATCCATGGTACAAATGAACCATTTATAACATGCCCATATACAAATATGTCCCACAGCCTTGGCCGTTTCTTAAGCTGCTTCACAGCTCAAAATCAAACTAAAAACAAAAATACATGCTCTGTCATACAAATAATCCATATATAAAAATTAGCGGCTAAAATAGAAGAAGATACAAATACATCTCAATCACAATCCATGGTATGGTTAAAATGAAAGATAAAACCATTTAGAAGATGCCCAAATACAAATACTTCCAACTGCTTGACAGCTCAAAATCAATACCAAAATATAACCCATAAAATATTATTCCAATGCTCTGTCAAACAAATAATGTATGTACAAATTAGTTGTTAAGACGGAAGAAGTTACAAATACATATTAATCAGAAGTTCCATACAGTCTAATTGTTTATGGTTTGGTGTTTTTTTTGGCTGGAATTTTGCAGTACAATTCTTTGTAAACTTGGAATTTTTCATTTTTTAAATTATATTTTTGATGCATAAATGAATTCAGTGCCATAAAATTCAGTGCCATAAAAGCCCCTAGGGAACACAGGTTGTAGAGACTACACAAATCAAACAAACAATTCCAACAAATCCCTATCGAATTTCGAACAAAATTAACCAAAAATATAAATCCCTGTTGAATTTCAAACAAAATTAACCAAAAATATACCAGAAACATCAGAGCATAAAACAGTTAACCTACTATAATGACTAAACACAAATAATCCATGTTTTAATGCTTGAATAGAACAAGGTACAGGTACATCTCAATCACAATCATAATGTACTGTTTAAATAATTCAAGCGTTAAAAAAATAGTCAGTTCAAATCTCATATAACCAACAGAAATTCGTTTCAAATTTCAATGGAACTGTCTTAGGAAGGTTAAATATGAATCATAAAAGAAGTTTTGTCAAGGGATTTGCAATGCCAATCACTCCTCAAATCCACATGCCAACCCTCCCACTTCATATTAGTTTTGCAGCTCCACAGCTCTCAATACAGTATTCAGTACACCCCTATGTTGTGCCATGTATTTCACTGTATTGCACTAAACATGCTAGTTAGTTTGGCTGTACTGCATTTGCACATGCCTACTCATATTAGAATAACGTAAAATAGTGAGAAACGTGGATACTTGGGGGCTGGCCAATGAACACGTTAACACCAAGCAAAATCTGGTGTTAAGCTCAGCACTTTGACTCCTGTGCCTGTGACAGAAAACAGAGGACAAATCCAATTTTTCAGATAGTTGTTTCTAAACTTGTACTTGCCTGGATAAGAGAAATTCATGAAGAGTTTATGGGAATTCTTCCCCTCAAATGATGATTTATTACCAATGGGAAGGTTATTGTTTCTAAACTTGTACTTGCCTGGAAAAGAGCAATTCATGAAGAGTTTATGGGAATTCTTCCCCTCAAATGATGATTTATTACCAATGGGAAGGTTGTTGTTTCTAAACTTGGACTTGCCTGGAAAAGATCAATTCATGAAGAGTTTATGGGAATTCTTCCCATCAAATGATGATTTTCTACAATTGGGAAGGTTGATCTGCTGTTTTAAAGAGATCCTCATTGTTTTCTGATTTGTTACATACTGACACCAACAACAGGCTGCACTTACCAGCACAGAAGGAGCATGCAAGGTGCTATCCATGTTTTGAGACGTTCTGGGAAGGTTGATCAGCTGGTTTTAGGGGCATTCCAAAATGATCCTCACTTTTTTCAGATTTGTTTCATACTGACACCAGCAGCAGGTTGCACATACCAGCAAGGGTACTGAATGCTTCAAACATATGGACACTGAATGCAAGGTGCTATCAATGTCTTGAGATGCTGTACATAAGCACTGTTTGTATGCACAACCAGCAAAGAGGACACATCCTTTAAACACAGTTCCCAGCCTGTTTACACAAAGACCAGTGGCAAGGCAAGTTGAAGAAGAACAAAGGTAATTTTTTCTTAGTAGGGTTTTAGGTGCTGACTAACATAGATAATGACCACGAGAGGGTGCCCCAACATTTAATCCCGTCTACCTAGAGGCACACTTCTTGGGAGTTCCATTCACTATTAAGTAATATCTGGGAGTTCCATTCAAACAAAACCCCTGCCCACGAGCAAAAAAATCCAAAAAAGAAAAAAAAAGCAATCCAACAGGCCAAAAGGCTGACAGTTTTCAAAACACCACCTTTCAGATGACCAAGAAGAAGACGTCAAGGAGAGCCATCCTGTCTAATTCAATACAGATGCTCAAGCTCAATTTGAAATCAAAATGGATAGGGACAACAGACCACAGTCGAGAACCATCACCCTTCTTCAGAAAGATTCTAAACCTGAAGGTCTACAAGTTTCAGATGGGTATGGAAGTTCTCGTTGTACCAAAACCAAATTCATATGGTTGGCAAAAAGTGCAAAGGATAAAAATAAACAAAAATTGTCAGACTTAATTTCCATCTTTTTGTTGTATGTTTTTCAAAGTTGCTTTTCTTTTTATGTGCCCTTAACTCGTACCATATTCCCTTCACTACATTTGAGTGACTGGAAATCCGCCAATTCAAAACAGGTCTAGACTAGGGTAGACATTAAGGGCACATAAAATCCTTATTGTGTTTATGTTACAGAGGACATTGGGTTGGCTGCAATAAATGCCAACTCAGACCCATCTAAACCTGGGTTTGATTAGGGTCTGATATATCAGAAAACAGCCAATTCAAAGCAGGTCTAGACTAGGGTGGACATTTAAGGGTACAATAACTCCTTTGTGTTGAAGTTTGAACACAGTAATAATATCAAATTCAAATGGCCATCTGTTTAAGTTCAGACCACATGGGCCCATAAACCAAGGTCCATGTCTGAAAACAAAGTCTTGGTCTTCCTTTAATTCAAACTTTCAAAGTGGAATGCATTAAAACCCTTCACTGACATGCAGGGCTGGACCATATCTTTTAGAGGCAACATCCTTTGCATTTGTTTCCAGCTACTTACTGCTTTGGTTTTAGCCATGCTACTGGAAATTTTCTGATTAGCACTTGCTCTATGTGCATTAATACCTTCTTTCTGGGTATATATGTTGGAATATCTAGAGAAAGATTATACTCCATCCTTCTCATGAATTATACCTATCCTCTTAGAATTGTTTTATTGAGTATTTTGATGGGATGAGTTCAATCAACATATAAAGCCCCTGAAATTACAGCAGGGTAGCCTGTTTTCTTATGTCTATATGACTTAGTTATGACAAGATGAAGGTAGTAGTTTTGGGCCTATTTTCACCGTCAGAATTCTCAGGTTAGATACCAGATTGCCAATGGTTCTTGGATCGAAATTTGTTCCTGCATCAACAAACCATGTGTAAGTTGAAGGAGAAGTCAAATTGCTCTGGACATTTCCTGGCAGTAAGGGAGCACACTATTCAATAATTATGCTCTGCGTTGATGAGGATAGGGGCATCATAACTGGATTCTATAAATAATAATATTATTAAATTCCAATTTGAACAGAGTAATCATATCAAATTCAAACAAGTGATGTGATGAATTTTGGAAGATTTCTATGATAAAGTCCTTAAAATGGATGGTAATGAAGATGTTTCAACTTCAGATTTTGTGGTTAGAAAACATCCTTGGATGTAGTTTCAGTTAATATTCCAAAATTCATCTAAACAGAATCAGAAATATTAGTCCATCTTTTACCATGGGTAGAATATGGAAAATGCAATTTTTCAACAACTGCCATACATATCCCTTAGAAATGTGTATAAACAAAACAAATACATTTCCAACTGGCTTATTGAATTCTGAAATTTGTTATAGACAACCTACCATAAACAATCCAGAACTCAAACTGGACAATCTCTTATATCTAAACAACGTGGGGACTTGAGGCTATTGTGCAAATTACTGCATACACATTTCATGACAACCTGTACTACAAGCTTTCAAATACAATCTGAGCTTCTATATCCCTCTCAAGGAATTATAAGTTTTTCTCCAGCATAGATGATGTCATCAGTGTACTTATTTGCAGTTTTTATTTGATCAAATGAAAGCTGAACTCAACCAAGGAAACAAAAATACTTGGACAACTCCTATACAACGGGTCAAAGGGAACAACATAGACTGAAAGCCAATAGAAGGAAGGAAAAATAGAATACAATATATATTCACTTAGATATACAAATCTAAAGGTGAAGAGATATATACATTTGTACAGCAGAAGTTTGTTGAAAGAAAATATCTAATCATAAATACATGATGATGCACGGCATCGGCAGCACCAGTTCGTGTCTATAGTGACTCCACGTTCAGAAAGGAGTTCGTGCCATTCGGCTCGCATTCTCCGTTGTCTATCTCTTTCATTTATGTGGATTGTTTTCCTTAGAATTCTTCGAATCTTTTGTAATAGTTCAATAGTTCCACGCAAGCGGTACAGAGGCAGTGAACGGGGTGAAAGGAATCTGAGCTGTATATCATGTAGAGTTTGTTCATGCTGGTGAATCTCGTGGTAGCATTCATAGAGCATGTTTAAATCCCTTGCATCCATATCTGTTTAGCATGAAAGAAGGTAAAAAGTTATTGTTAGTGTTTATAGATGGTAAAAGTAAACTAATTATAGAGTTAAAAAATAACTAAAGCAATCATAAAATTCTTTGAAACATGAGGAACATAATGAGTAGTAGAATAAATGTAAAAATAAGTAATTCTATATTCAATTTGGATAAGGTGAGGGTTTGTTTACCTCTTGGTGAAGATGCAATGAAGAGTGTATTGTTGGATAGATTGTATTAGTCTATATAGATTTTGATGTGAGCAACGATTCTTCTTGCTTCCTGCGTTGTAGATATGGATTTTCTTTTATGCGTGAAATGCGCGAGAATGGGAATGCTGGATGGATTCGGAGGTCTGTTAGAGATCTAACTCTTGAAATGGCAGTGAATGTTAAACCTTGGCGTTCTTTGGGGCCAATGTCAACTGTTGCTTGATCTAACGTCATTCCTTGTGACTTGTGTATTGTTAAAGCCCATGCCATTCTAAGTGGTATTTGTCGGCGTGTACCCCTTCTGATAGGAGAAATGGGCACATGTGTGGGGTGTGCAATGTCCCATGTTGTTCCTCTGTATTGTTTGAAATCAACGACCACAAAAGATGGCAATTCTGGAGGCTTTGAGTCAGGTGCATAGCATATTGAAATGACGGTGCCAAGTGCGCCATTTACAAGCCCTGCATGTACCCATAAATTGCAGGTTAGCATTACTTTTTGTCCAGTGCATAACAGAAGCGTTTTGTCCAGTTGTTCTTCTTCAGATGTAGTGAATGTGTGGTCCACATGTCTTTCTGCTGAGCACACAGCCACTGGCTTGTGTAATTTGTTCAACATTGATTTGTTATGCAAGGCAACTGAATTGTTTGTTGCATATAAATGCATGGAGTCCTCAAATCTTTTTTTATCTTCATGCGTAATAGAGGAATCTGTTCTTGACATTAGTAGCTTCCAATCATCTATTGTAGAGTTCCCATCCCTGAGATTTGTGAGAATCTTGCGGAAGGCAATCTGGGAAGGATCAGCACCTTGTTGGCGAAAAATAGTTGTGAGCGTAATGAATGTATCAAAGCTGCGCCAAAGTGCAGTACCACGTGATGTGCCATCATACAGAGGAATGTCTTTTACAGGTGGTAGCTGGCCTAAATCCCCAACAAGGATAATGGATCGATTACCAAATGGTGTATTTCGATGGAGGGGAAAGGCCTCTCGTAAGCGATCATCAATACGGGAAAGCATTTTTGGCCCGATAAAACTCATTTCATCAATGAGTATGTATTGAATATGGCGGAGTTGTTCTTGGAGGTGGAGGAGTGGTTGTCCTTCAAGAGGATGCATTGTTTGGATAGGGATGTGAAGGGCAGAATGAATTGTAAGTGCATCTATGTTGAAAGCTGCAACACCGGTAGGTGCAAGTACCAACAATGGGCTTATATTTGGTGAGGAGAGTTCGATGAATGCACGTTGTAGAGATTTTATTAGAGCAGATTTTCCCGTTCCGGTTGTCCCTTGTATAATGGTTCTAGTTGGGGGCTTTGGAAGAGGATTTTTGAAATGAGAAGTAATATGTGTGAAAGCTTTTTGTTGGGTAGGAGATAATATTTGATTTACGGGTAGGTTTGAAGAGGTAATGTGTTGATTTTGAATAGATGAGCGATTATATTCAATGAAATTGATGGCAGTTTCTTGTAAGTGGAGAGGTAGGGAAGTATGAGACCAAAGATGGTTAAGGTCAAAGTCACGATTGCCAATGATTTCAAGTGCATCAATTTCGATGTTATCACTTGGGTGAAGGTGAGAGATCATTTCCCATTCATTCATCTGAACAGGGTCAAGGGGGATGTCAGGAGGGGAAGATACAGGAGTAGATTCATCTTCTGATTGTGGAGATTGTGGGTTTTCATTTTCACGATGAACATGCCATGCTGTATATGTTCCTTTCTTTTGTTCCCAATGTGCAATGATGTCATCATTGCTACATCCAATGTCATTGGGGAGTGTACGGAAGGGGAAATACAACATTAATTCAGCCCAGCAGAAGTTGGTGTAGTTTGGATCATTAGGGGAAGGGATTGTGGTGTATCGTGGCAAGATATGGAGAACTATTGGAGGAGAAATCTGTTTCCATTGGTTTTGTTGACGACGAGGAGAAAATGACCAAGAGCGTGCAGCTTCTATGAGGGGCAATTGATCTAATGAAGAAGGCCTATTCATGTATGCAATAATAAATGGTGGTGTTGAGGGTGGATTTTCCGAACCATCTAGAACACGTCTGAATACAGTTCTATTAACATTTAGAGATACAAATGTACGACTACAGAGTGTTAGAGGTAATTTTTGCAACATATGGCATATTTCCTGCGCTCCAATATCCCTTTCTGCTATGCTTTTTGTAAGGAGTTTCCGAACAACAGTGGTAGTAGGTGCTTCTGGAGCGACGTTGTTCAAGAGGCGGAATAACATTTGGCTATAGCTTTCTGACTTTATTTCTGCTTTGGCTGCATATTTAGATATATAAGCTAACACGGCATGGCGTGAAAGCACTAGTTGACAATCAACATTTGCTCTCCAGATGGAAAGTAGATCAGCATTATGAATGTTCAATCTATCATCATTACGTGCAGGCTTGTAGATTTTATGACCTTTGTTGTCCAGCAGTAGTGAAGATGTGGGATTTAACTCCCATGGTACTCCGTAGTGACATGTGAGAACTTTGTTTTTTTTGCGAAGACAAGAAGATACATGGCACTTTGTATGGCGCTGGACACAATTGACAAGCTCTTCATAGTCATCTGTCTGGGGTGATGCAAATATTGATCGTGTGTTGAGAAGACATGGGTCCTACTCTGCTGATTGGTGGAGTGAAGCTGCGCAATGTTGGAGTTGTCGTGGGTTCCAAGTAGTTACATAATGGTCATAATATTTTTGAGCATTGAGAACTTCTATCTCATTGTTCCAATCGAGGGAATCCATATTTGGTGCATCTTTCAACCAAAGGAATCCATGTATGTGTGCAGATCCTCGATGTTGCCATTCGTATCTGTATGCAATTGCGAAAATATTATTTTTTAATTCTAATGAAGTGTAATATTTTGTATTAAAAGTAATGGTAATGAAAATCACCTGCACCAATAGTCGATTGCATGGAGACCTTTTTGTAAGACTTCCTCAAGGAAAATTGTAAATCTACAATGCATGTATTGGGATGTTAAATGGGGATTGGTAATTATATTTTGAATTCTCCACCTGTAATGAGCATTTGTATTGGAGGGCACCTCGGCAGGCATAATATTGTGCAGGTCAGGCCATTTCGTATCAGCAGCACTTAGAGTGAAGAAAAACGTTGGGCTCCCAAGCTGTGTGATCATGTCAGTTAGCTCATTACGACGCTTGTTCCAAAAAGAGCGTGTACCTCGTAGGGATGAACCAAAGTGCATGACCATTTCTGGAATTTTTGAATTTGGAAAGTTGTGAAGACATTGCTGCAAATCTGATACAGTTGTTGGAAAATTGTTTTCAATGTTTTTTTTTATAAAAACATTGGCATTTGATTGGCTACGGTGGCGCATCAACATGTTATATATGTAGTAACGGAATCTTGGATGTTGGCCGAAGCGATTATCGTGGTAGCGTAACAGGTGACAGGCATATTCATGCAGCTCAACTTTTGTAATTCTTGGTTGTGCAATCATGGCAATGCCTGTTGGGAAAAGTGTGGGAAATGCCATAGAGAAGAGGCCCTCAGTAGTGTATTCATTGATAGGCGATACAAATATTGTAGGCCAATCAATTGAATTTGTTGATTTAGAATTTGTGGAGTGCAAGTAAGCATGAATGTGGTCAAGTTCATTACAGGAGTTTGGAAGAATTGGAACAAATGAAGAAGGTTGGATATCTAATGAAGGTAGAATGGCATGAAGATTATCAGTAGAATCAACTATGTTTTCCTGGGGTATATATGAAGACATGGTTACGTTATGTAGAAGATTAGAAATATCAGTAGGTTGATCCGGTAGAGCGGAAATTGCAGATGAGTTGAGTTCAACATCTTTGTAGTAGGGATCATGAGCGAGTTTGTATTCTAGTGCAGCTAGAACACGTGATTTGGAAACAATGAATTCATAAGATGATTGAGAAGGGTTTTGTCTTCTAACAATGAGGATGTCTAATTCAGAAACAAGGCGAGGTAGATATTTCGCAATGGTAGTAATGTCTTGAGGGAAGCTAATTGTATGGCCGCTATATTTGTATTGACCACCACGAGCATGTGTTACTTGTAGAATCGGATTTACACGTGCGATTAGCATTTCTTCAATTTGTGTTAAATTTTGAAGGACATATGGTTGTTCGCCAGGATCCATGTTGTTGGCATGAGAGAAACGGTTTGAATATTTTGATGTTGCACATCGGGAGCAAGAGAGGGTACCATGCGAGCATTTTGTCTTCATGCCTGGATATGATTCTTTGCATAGTGTGCAAACATGCAATGGAGAGAGGCTATCTATTTTTTGCCTAAATCGACGGTGTTCTTCATTGAGGGGGGGGTTATATAGGTTTTGGGCAGAGGGAGTCTCTTTTCTTTTTTTATAAAGAAGTCGTCGTCGTGCATTGATTGCTTCTTTGTTTTGAGCATAAAGAAGTCGACGGCGTGCATTTTTTTCTGCATCTTCATTGTTTGATGACATATCTAGCAAAGTACAAATAATTCTATGTTAGGGATGAGGTGCAAGATTTACAAATTACAAATTGAGGTATGAATGCATATGAAATGTATGGCATTGTGTTGAAAGTTGAAATTTCTAGATAACTATTAATAACTGATAGTAAGAGTTTTAAATCACTTTCAAATAGATGTTGGTATGAACCTTTTTTTGTAGTGCCAAGTAGAAGTATTTATATTGTTCAAATGTGAAATGGTAAATATACATACTTGTAGTCATTTAAAAAATGTTACTATAAAAGAAACTGTGCATTACAATGGGAGGGAGAAAGGAACTATACATGGAATTTATATTATTGAAATGTGAAGTGGTAAATATACATACTTGTAGGCATTTAAAAAATGTTACTATAAAAGTAACTGTGCATTACAACAACATGGTTGTATGTTACAATGGTAGGGAGAAAGGAATTATACAGGGATGTTATTTTATATATACAGAAATAAAAGAGGTCTACATATAAGAGCTGAGGTCAAAGGCGACGAGCAACAGAATGCTGTGAGATGGTAAGTGCGGCAATGTCTTTTAGAATTTCCGTGCATGCAGCATCATATTGAATTTCTTCTGAATTTAGCAAAATAGGTTGGAGATGCTCAACACCATTGTAGTACTCTTTTTTAATGGAAAGTGATAGAGAGTAGTGATGCCCTGATATATGACTACATATTTTCTGAAGATCAGCTGGTTCGATGGAAAGGAGGAACAAGTCTTTAGCTGTGATGCCCATAAGGTCATTTCCCGCATCATTGAAAACAGTGACATTTTGAAGCTGGCCAGTGTGGTCATGCAATTCAATTTTCATTCTGTAACGGTAGTCGCATTCTGGAAATTCACCGTTGCACTTTGTACAATGCCAGAGATTGTTAGAATGGTGGCTTACTTTTTTCATGCATTGTTTCCCATTGTAATCCAATGGACAAGCAAGAAAATAGAAATCGTCCATGCGTAGACGAGTTATTGTGGCACGAACTGAAACCCATACTGCTTTCTCCAAGATTTCCATGCTAGATATTTCCTGAATGGTCTTTTGTGGTAAAGCTCGTTTGGAAGACAGAGTATAATTTCTGCTCAATGAAGGAGATGAAGAGTTGTAGCCTGTATCACGGAACCAAGTTTGGAGTTGTTTAGTTTCTTCAATTTCTGGATTTATAAGAAGAGTGGTAGTGGAAATTGTCCCAATAGTGATTCCATTAAATTCAGTAATCCGGCCGCCTTTCACACAAAGGATTGGTGGGTTGTCAGAAGAGTCGAGTCCAGCAAGGTCCTTTCCTATAGGGAGACATTGATCTCCCCATACTGTTAAATCAATGTTGAAACCTGACTTGTCCTTTAATGTTATTGTTTTTCTTAATATTTCAGTTCCATCTCTTCTTCTTATTGTAGAAGCAGGGGAGGTGGAGGTAACGACACCAAGGACATCGACAAGTGTATTTGGGTTTGTGGATTTCACTTCAGCAATAGTCTTGAAATGAAAGCTTTGGTAAGGAAATCTTGGGTCATCTTCTAAACATGGTGTCACAGTTGATGTAGCAATCAAGTAAATCTCCCATTTGTTGTTTAAATGGTTGTAGTTTGGGTTTGTTTGCTTTATTGTTCCATTGGAGACAATATATAGATGCCCAACTTCAATCAGATTGTATAGAGATTCAGCAAGATCAGCAAATGCAGAAAGATGGATTTCATCTTTGTCACTACCAATGAGGTCAAACCCGAAAACTTTTCCTGACCCACGTGCAGTGTTGTAATTCTTCAAGGGTGTTTTTGATAATACTCTACCTTGAATCGACCAATACTTTTGGTACGGATGGAGTGATGTAAATGGTACAAGCGATGTTGTAGATGTGCTTGTTGGAGTCAAAGTATTTGGAAGAATATTGTGTGCTGATGAAGAACTTGAATGAGATTCGCTTGCCTGTGCATGCAATAGCGATGACAATTCCTTAACCAAAGGGCTGCTACGGTAGAGAACCTCAAGTTCTAGGATTCGAATGGATCTGAAATGGATGAAGAAATAATTTAAAATTAAAATGAATGTTAAACTCATTTTTATTTAGTAATAATCCAAAAAACTAAAGGGGAAAGTGTAAAACAAAGTCTAGTCTTACGTAGAGTTTTGGGACACTGTGCAAGTTGATTTTGTAAGTGAAATGATTGAACCGATTTGAATCTCTTCAGATGCAACTTGTGCGCCATAAGCAAATGGTAGCAAAGTCCTGTGTTGATATGTGCCATCAGAGAGAGTGATGTGGTAGTGGGGAGCGCTGGTTTTTGACGAATAGACAGATCCTATATTCACTACTTGCAGTAGGGGTTGCATCTCAGTCGAACCATTTAGCATTTTGGGGATGGCATTCTCAGTCAAAATCGGCTCCATCACGGTAGTAAAGTGCAAATTTTTTATTTGCAATGGTAATACCTGCGATTTATTTAAATGCATTGGAAGAGATATTAATGCATTAAATAAATTGTATGCAAAGCATAAGTTAGCATTTTTGTAATCGTTATCTAATAGATTTGTTCATAATGAACACTTATATTTCTAATTAAATGCAATAATAATAAAAAAAAAAAACAAAGTCTATTAATGCATCAAGGAGGCTAATAAAGGAGACTACAATAAGGAGTTTACAATCCCATAGAACCCAATACAGAATGGGGTTGCTGAACACACCAACATATCTATCATTGAGACAGCAAAGGCCATGATTCACGACAATGGACATGAACTTGTCTAATGTATTTGGGTACAAACATGTAATAATGTTGTCTACATCTTGAGTTGATGTCCACAGAGGATCCTCAAGGACAAAACATTAGAGGATGCTTTACTGGTGAGAAGCTATAGGTATCCCATTTCTGTGTATACAGTGAGAAGCTATAGGTATCCCATTTTTGTGTATATCAGTGGAAGACACTGGTGAGCAGCGATGTGAAGTTTGACAAGAGTTGGCAGTCCTCAAGATTACAAGAGCCTCCCATAAACAGAGATTACAGGAGCCATGATTCACGACAATGGACATGAACTTGTCTTGAGTTGATGTCCAGAGAGGATCCTCAAGGACAAAACATTAGAGGATGCTTTACTAGTGAGAAGCTATAGGTATCCCATTTCTGTGTATACAGTGAGAAGCTATAGGTATCTCATTTCTGTGTATACAGTAGTTCAGTTTATATTCATGTTCTTGATGAGAAACATTCTAAATTTGAGCCCTCAAGTGTCAATGGGATCTTTGTTGGATATATTGAAACTTGCAAAGTGTGGTAGATCTACATTCCAGCTCAGTGGAAGACAGTGGTGAGCAGGGATGTGAAGTTTGACAAGAGTGGGAAGTCCTGAAGGTTACAAGAGCCTCTCAGAAACAGAGATTACAGGATACAGATGAAAAGGCTAGAGGACTTAAATCTACATTTTGGATGACTCATGCATCTAAGAAGTTTTCTATTTGTGTTGCATTAAAGACCTCTGTTTCAGTGACACAGATTTTGAACTTTTCGGTTTTGTTTTGCAGATTGAGTATTTCTCAGATCCACACTCCATTGCTTGCTAGATTGATCTGATATTTATCTTGGGCATTATACAGACCTTGCCTTGACTGATTAGCCCCATTCGGTGTCTCCCTGCATCCATAGAATGAGCATCAACTATATTTTAAATTATGCCCTGTATTCGCAGGAGGAGTTGACCCGGCGGTGATTGGAAGGTTTACTGCCAGTGGACTTCTGATTCCAAATCTCCCATATTTAAATCCAACTTAAAATTTCTTTAACCTAGAAGGGAGGATTCTTTTGGTTCTGATCAACTTGTCTCTTCAAAAAGGAATGACTTAATAAGCCTTTTGAATTTTAGTACTCCTATCAGTGGCTCTAGTATTGACCACCAATATGGGGAGGTAATGTAGAACTGGCTCAAAAAAAGTAGGTTTCTCTGGCTTGCAGATTCAACCACTGAGTTTCTCGAGAGTCTCTTTATTTTTCCGGATTTCTCAAAAAATTAATTCCCATTGATTACTACAGCAGATTATATTATCTAACTATTGAGCTGGCCATGAATCTATTTTCTTCCCAGTCTTCCCAAAAATTGCCTCCAATGATTAAGCCTACTTCATCAGTAACTTACTCTAAAGTAAAAATGTAGACACACCGTTGAGAGTTATCTTGGTTATGATGAAGGTATGAATTTATTACCTTCTCATCCAAATTACCTATCAGTTGGTACCAAAAGATTCATGGATACCTCAAAAAAATTAAGGTTTTGCAGTTTGGACAAAATCCGTGTATCTACATCAACATTGTTGATGAGATTTTCTTTTATGGCAGTTTGGACATGAATCCGTGTATCTACATCAACAATATTGATGAGATTTATTTTTTTTAATTTTAACACTCTATGCAGATGAAGCTATTTTTTTCGTTTCAAATCTAGTTAATGCTACTGAATTTTTCAGAGTTTCATTATGCAAATTAGTCAAAGTTTGAAATTGACAATAATTAGAGGAAACAGCAAAAACATTAATCATGTTAACAAATAATATAACGGCTAAAAAACTGTCATTAAGTTGAAACTTGTCTACACTGAACAAGTTTAACATAAAAATGACAATTGTCTGTTTTTGATATGATTAGTTTTGGACAGATCCACTTTTTCCTTGGGATTCAAGTGGTCGATTTCAACTCCACAGAAACTTGTACTGAAGTTGTGTAATAACAAAGGTTAGAGAACAGAGCCTGAAATGAAAGTTGTGAAGAAAGTGCCATATCTGAATTAATAAGGAGCTTGATATATGCCATGGTCAGCATTACACCAAACTCTGGAGCATATAGATCTAGCTGTTTCAGCAAGGGAAATGGACTTTTTGAAGGTCAGAATCATAAAAATTCCAGTTGACTAATTCGGGAGCTATTTATATTTGGAATCTGGAGGGATGAAGTGTAAAATCCTTTTTAATATTACGAGACAGACATTTGCTGTCGATGTCTTTGCAGTGCTTATATTGTTTACTTTGGTATTATGGTTTGGGATGAATCTATTTTCATCCACCAAACGGCATCTGTCCTGTTTTCTGAAGTTGTTGCTACATTTCCCTTTAGGCTGGGTGAACTCTAAAGACTTTGGTAGTTTTATTTGACTGAACTATCACCCTGATCCTAGACATCAGTCCTTTTACATGGGCAACAAAGAAGCTGTGAGTGCAAATAACTTCACAGAGACAACTTAGATGAAAAGGCTAGAGGACTTAAATCTACATTTTGGGTGAGTCATGCATCTAAGAAGTTTTCTATTTGTGTTGCATTAAAGACCTCTGTTCCACTGATATAGATTTTAAACTTTCCGGTTTTGTTTTACAGATTGAGTATTTCTCAGATCCACACTCCATTGCTTGCCAGATTGATCTGAAATTCAAATTCTCATCCAAATTACCTATCAGTTGGTACCAAAAGATTCATGGATACCTCAAAAAAATTAAGGTTTTGCAGTTTGGACAAAATCCGTGTATGTACATCAACATTGTTGATGACATTTTCTTTTATGGCAGTTTGGACATGAATCCGTGTATCTACATCAACAATATTAATGAGATTTATTTTTTTAAATTTTAGCACTCTATGCAGATGAAGCTATTTTTTTTCGTTTCAAATCTAGTTAATGCTACTGAATTTTTCAGAGTTTCGTTATGCAAATTAGTCAAAGTTTAAAATTGACAATAATTAGAGGAAACAGCAAAAACATTAATCATGTTAACAAATAATATAACGGCTAAAAAACTGTCATTAAGTTGAAACTTGTCTACACTGAACAAGTTTAACATAAAAATGACAATTTTGTGTTTTTGATATGACTGGTTTTGGACAGATCCACTTTTTCCTTGGGATTCAAGTGGTCGATTTCAACTCCACAGAAACTTGTAGTGAAGTTGTGTAATAACAAAGGTTAGAGAACAGAGCCTGAAATGAAAGTTGTGAAGAAAGTGCCATATCTGAATTAATAAGGAGCTTGATATATGCCATGGTCAGCATTACACCAAACTCTGGAGCATATAGATCTAGCTGTTTCAGCAAGGGAAATGGACTTATTGAAGGTCAGAATCATAAAAAATCCAGTTGACTAATTCGGGAGCTATTTATATTTGAAATCTGGAGGCTGCATTTTGGGTTTTGCAAAACATATTTTCAAGGCATTTTGGTTTCCTCCAAAAAGAAACTTTCATTAAATTTGCACTTTTTGGTAGGGATTTTTGAAAACATATTTTCAAGGCATTGTCGCAGAATTGAAGCCAATTTTGCTATCTACAAGCCCAACTTCAAGAGAAAAACATTCAGGGAATCATTAACCCACTGTCCTAAAGAATAGACTTAAAATAAACCCAGGTTTAGATAAGTCTGAGTTGGCATTTATTGCAGCCAAACCAATGTCCTCTGTAACATAAACACAATAAGGATTTTATGTGCCCTTAATGTCTACCCTAGTCTAGACCTGCTTTGAATTGGCGTTTTTCCAGTCACTCAAATGTAGTGAAGGTAATATGGCATTTTTTCCCCCTAAAATCTGGCAACTTTCATGAATAATTTGAATTGCAATTATCATTCTGGATTGATAGATTTGCAGAAGGTTACAATGAAAGCAAACCCAAATAGTCCAAAATATAGAATGCTTAGCCTTATCCATACCGTGAAATTATTTGACCATCTAACTTCCTTTATTTTAAGCAGGGTAAAAACTCCCTGGAATCATCTAATAGCGAACTTGACAATTGAGGCCTCAACAAGATGACTTCAGAAACCTTGTAAGAGAAAGTCAGGAAAAACATTAAACCTATCCAGGGCCCTAGAGGCAGATAAGCTCAGGGCATTAGGTGCATTAAATATTAACGCTAATTTAGATTCATCTAAACTTGGGATTGATATAAAGTCTTATATCTCAAACTGGGATTTAGATGAGTCAGGGCTACTTTAGGAATTTCAGAGAAAGTTAGTAAATGGACTTGGGTTAGTTTAGAAATTGTATAGTTCGTTCATAGACTAAAGATTTAAAGCCTGTTCTTAAGGACAATGTTCATAATTGGAATGAACACAAACCATTTCACAAGTAACTTGTGACAGGTGCATAACAGAGATACTTTCTTTAAAGATAAAGGAAGTTGAAACATGTAGAAGATGGGAAGTAATTCTACTCTATTCTATTTTAGTATTTCATATTATTTTGGAAGTAATTCTACTCTATTCTATTTTAGTATTTCATATTATTTTCAGCAATTTACAGATAAGTTGTGTTTGGTGCATCGCATAGTTAATGGTCAAGTAATTCCACTTCAGACTATTTTGGTATTTCGTAGGCCATTTTACAAATAAGTTTTGCGAGGAGCATAACAGTGTCACAGAGCTAATAGATCACCTTCATCCTAGTTGTCTAATGAACCTTCCATTTTGTCTTTATATTCATCTTCCTAAAATCTCATGCTCCAAAACAATTGCGGAACAACTTGATTCCAAGACCTGGGCATGGTCTTGCCATGACCTCTGCCCTGCTTGGATTTCACAAGTATTCCGACAGAAAGATCTTCGAAATCCATATGGGTTCAACAGTTTTATAATGCTTTTTACCCTTTTTAAAGCACGGAGAGCCAATAGGGTGTTTACACCACCCAAATTAAAGCAACACCCAAGCTATTTTAATAAGTTGAAACACAAAGTGCACGGAGTGAATCTTGTGAAGGGCGTTCTGATAGGCCAAATCTTTCTGGTTGAAATATAATTGCAGGGCTTAATTTGTAACTATTCATTTAATCCGTATGACTACC
This sequence comes from Pinus albicaulis, assembly GCA_034641835.2. Lineage (NCBI taxonomy): Eukaryota > Viridiplantae > Streptophyta > Pinopsida > Pinales > Pinaceae > Pinus > Pinus albicaulis. The sequence goes on along the minus strand of CM076574.1, from coordinate 168,205,632 downwards.
ATGAATGATAATCTCTAAGATGGATTCAAAAAAAGTCGGAAACACCTTGGAAACTTCACAGAAACCCCCAAGTGTCCATGACGGGGCACAGGACCGATAAGAAGTCTAAAGAATTTTAAGCTATGGAAAATGAAGACAATTATCTTAAACTTCTTTCTCAGATGCTGGAATGAGAATAAATCTATGATGTCTCTCACCTACTCTGTAAAATCACATACAACATAAACATTTTCACAGTAAGAATAGGAACTTGTGCAAAAAAGAAACATTTAATTACCTGAAGAAGAAGCAGAGGATAGGAAAAAATGTCTTTAGAAGCAAAATCGAGCTCGGGAAGACGCTGAGTGAGGTGTTGAGAGGCTGCAAAATCTCCAAAATCGTTAACGGTGGAATCTGTTGAAGACGCCATTATTTTTTGTATTTGCGAATACGTTTGTAGTGGAGTTAGTGGTGCAGGAAAGAGAATTAATTAACCTTCATCCTCTGAACTGCCATTCCATTTATTCCAGTCGCAAGAATTGGAGAACATGTGTCAGGCAAACCAGAAATTTCCTCTACAGTCCGAGTTCGCTCCGATTTCTAAGCAGGAAACGAAATATACTGCGTTTGCCTCTGCAAAATTTTAATGCACCACTAAAATTTGGGGAAATAGGTGTAGGGAAGGAAGAATTAATGACTGACGGAGTTAAAGCTCTCAAGGAGCAGTGTCGCTTACATTAGATATGTTGACGATGAAAAGCGTGAACTCTTTCAAAAGAAGGCCTATGGCCTAAAAATCATTCAATTAAATTCATTTTAATTAATAAAATATCAGCCAATTGCTCCATTATTCATATTTAAAAAAAAAAAAAAATTGTGTATATGGGCTTTCCAATTTTCTAATGGTAAGAAAGAAAGAAAGAGAGAGTATTTTTAACATCCACAAAGCTAAATATAGCCTATGAGATAGATTGATTTTTCATCTGGCGCTTGTATTCGGCTTTTTTCCTGTGAAGTTTTACAATAACCACTCCTATCTTCTCGACAAACTCTTCGTTGAATAGATTATTCCAAGAATTAGCTGCCAGAATACCTGCATAATTTTCCTGACTGTCTTTGAAACCCTTGCATTCTAAAATGAAATTTTTTCTGTTTCCACTTTTCCAGAAGAGCAAAAAATACATACTCTTTCCTCCCACATTTTTTTGGCTTTTTCCAGCAGCGTCTTTCACAACGGAATTGATGAGAATTGTCCTTAATTGAGCAATAAGAATTTTAGATCTCTGAGAAATATTGGCCCCTATGTACACCTTTTGTTGATGGTTATGAGGGGGGTTAAACTCTTCAATGTAGTACTTCTTTTTTCTCCCTAGCTCTTTCTCCCAAGTACATTTATGGAACTTTCCATAACAAAAGATTTGATCTCTTTACTATTTGTAGGACACATGCTCAAGCAAATACCCCGTTTACTAATTCATTTGTTATTTTGCCGCATCCAAGTCTTCTTTCTTTTGCACAATCTGTCATTAAACACAACCTTAGGCCATCTACCCTCTTCCATTTGTTCAATTTTTTTCAAATACCTTATGACTCGCACCATAGCAATTGCTTCAATAGGAGCATCCCCTGTTTCACTTAACAGGATAGCATAAGGAACTGCACTTTTAATTTTGAATTTGTTTGTAATCAAATGCTTTTGAATTTTCTCAATTTGTTTCCACTGCATCTCGGTTGCGCTGCTGGCCCACAATTCACAACCGTAGAGAATCATCGGAATCACTAGAAGCCCAAAAAGAGGTAGAGTGGTTTTCCAATCCCATAGCTCTGCCTCTCTACACTTGTTTTGAAAAGCATAAAATGTTTTCCAAACCCCTAAAGTTCTTTTTTTTCTACAACCATCCCAACTTAAATTTATGTTGAATTCAATTACAAGGTATCTGTAATCTGCAACTTCTTCTAGAATGTTGTCTTCGAAGGAGAAATTATGTTGGTTATGCTTTCTTTTGTTAGAGAAAACCACTACTTTCATTTTGCTAATATTGACTTGCATCCCCACCCTTCTACAAAAATGTTCAAGAGAACGTAAGTGTTCTTGCAAACCAATAGTTGATTTAGCAATCAATATAAGGTCATTTGCGTACAAAATAAGCCTTATGATGAACTTGCCCAAATGGATACCGTCACCTCCTTGCGATTTGGCCACTCTTCAAGCTTGTCAATATATAACCCAAAAAGGGTAGGAGACAATGGGCAACCTTGCTTGACCCCGATATCGCTTCTAAAACTTTCAAAAATGTCTGTTGAAGTTCTAATTTTGACTTTCACCTCTTCATACATCATATGCACAACTGCTCTCAAATGCCTGGGAACCCCAAGTTCCTCCACTCTGCCCCAAAGCTTATCCCTAGGAATTGTGTCAAAGGCTTTTCTGAAATCAACAAGGCAACAAAAAACTTCTTCATTTTTTTCCCAAACTTTTTCAATGATGTGCCTTAAAGTTATACAATGATCAATTGTGGAATGTTTAGGCCTAAAACCTGCTTGCCCTTTAGCATGTTTATCTCTTTCTTCTGACCACTTGTTGATTTTCTTTTCTAACATGCTTCCAAATAACTTTGCAAACAAGGGATTTATCATTATGGTTCTATAATTGGAGGGATTATTGACGTCACCACTCTTGAAAAGAGGTATTGACATACTAGCTGTCCAATCTATGGGGAACATCTGTTGTATGATGTTGTTGAAGATTTTTGTGATGTGAGGTGAAAAAAAATTTAAGCCCCACTTTGGATACTCTACTTGGAGTTCATCTAAGTCTTTTGCTTTTCCAGCACCCAACTTCTTGATACCCATTTCTACCTCTTGCACCGTGAAGAGTTTTGTGTTTGTGTTGACCAAGGGAAGAGGGTCAACCTTGGGATCCTGCTCATAAAGTTGTTGTAACATACCCCGATAACCTCACAGGAAAATGAATAGAGTTAGGAAATTTTTTCAACATTTACGAATGTGTAACCTTATAAATTACTTTCTATATTTCCGTATTAATCATTTGAATACCCATCATCATCACTTAGAGAAATATTTAGTAAAAATCATAGTGAGTTACATAACCATTGTAGCATATTAACTTAAATTTTCTGCTATAACTATGCATCGATCTCATGATCATTTTAACTCAATTAGTAACTCACGTAATGGATAATATAAATATCACACCATGAAAAAAATTAAGATCATGAAAACGACACAATGAACAATCACATCATTAGACACCGATATACCCTGGAAACCTCGTAGGGTGAAAACCAGCAAACGTTTAATTTTATTATAAAACGCTCGTGAGGGTTGTCACCCCTCACTCAATGGCTATAAAGGAGTCCATCCATTGATCATTATCGTAAAAATTTACATAGAAAAATAATCTTAAATGAAACATAACTAGCTATAAGATATTACAATCATCATGATACCATTTACACACGGATCCTCAGTCTCAGTCTTTGTAGTCGGGTTGTTTCATTTAGTAGTTCATGCTGCAGTTGGAACTACTAAACCTGCATGGACTAACAAACCTTTATCTTCCACAATTTTAAACTTGAAAAATCATTTTTTCAAGTCACCCTATTTTCTTGTCATTGATGTCGTTAACACACTTGATATCATGATTAGATAAATTATTAATAATCCAATAATCAATCTCTATTTGTGACACTTCAACACTATTTGTCTACATTTATAAAACATAACCATATTGACATGAAATTCTTTATTTAACATCATTTCACATGCATTAGTAACAAATAAATCACTATCAAGCACCATCTTTCCAACAAACACTAATAAAATCTTGCATGCACTTTCATATTATTTCCAAAGGAAAGCTAACATACTATATAATAATATTGTGCGTGCAAACGCATAACAAGATTTCAAGATAGCTATTCCAACAAGCAATTTCTTTTTTTTCCCTACTCTTATGTTTTCTTTTCAAAAGAGATTAATGCAATAGATGTTATACTTATGCATGTGAATGCATGTCTTTTTCCAAAAATATTTTTTCCACCCAAGAGATATTCATAATGGCTATTATGTATAACCATGCCAGCTCGATTTCAAACAAAGTTAACATACTAGTTATAATTTTGTGCATGCAATAACATAGCTTGTTCTTCTTGCATGTAAAACATATATTTATTTCCAAAAGAAATTAAATAAATATTTCATGGAAAAGTAGACAAATTTATTTTCCAAGGAGTCAAACACATACCACTTATTCTTTCATACATGCAAAGAGTCATTTTTATCTCATCCAAAAGATATAACCCAATAAATATGCATAATATTCTCCTAAATAAATCTAATGCCATAGTTAATCCCTTTAGGTTTGTAAAATACATGTTATTTTTCCCAAAAGAAGACTAACACAATAAATATTATGTGAGTGGATCTTTTTTTTCTTCTAGAAATCTAATACCAAAAATTATAATTTTCTCATGCATGCAAGCATATATGTTTCTCTAAATAATATTACATAATAAAGAAAGTGATTACTACTTTCCCTCTCAAAAAATCTATTCCAATAACGCGTACAAGTATATATTTTTCTCTTCAATTCTTTTTGAAGAGTTCTAACATAATAATTTCTTCCTTGCGCACACACACACACACACACATATATATATATTCCAACGATTTTTACACCCTAATTTTTCTTTTTCCAAAAGATAACTAACTCACTAGCTATCATGCATGAAATATTTTCTTATCATTTCGCACACCAGAGAGATTTGTAATATTTCCTCAAAAAATAACATAAATAACAAACCATTCTCCAATAACACAACCAATTGCCTTTTACGCAAAGGGTTTTATGTGAGCTACCCCTCACGTAAATCATTTATATCTTTTTACATGACTCAAGCTCTTCATGCATGTGAAATCACATAACAATTTATAGTAGATCAAATATACTAGATACTATTTATGTGCAACTAAGCACACTCTCTCTTAAGAGTCCAATATTTTTCTTAACTTTTAACACATATATATCATGAGAACATACTTGGTAATCACTTAAAATAAATAACTTGATTCATTCTAAATAATTATCAACATAATTATTATGTCTATATGTACATAAACAACTATTTTTATCGGGTTGAGATATCAAATAGAAGCACTTTATTTTACTTTGTTTTGTTTCTGTTTTAGCCATCAACTTTGGACGAGTATTATGAACATATGGAAACGAAATTCAAAAAACTAAAGGAGATATTTGTTTGGAACAGACTTATTAATAATAACCTCTCTTATTTTTTCCACAGGTGTCACAGTTTTTAAGATTCGAATGAATCTTTGCTGCTCATTTTTCTAGATTTAAATATTAAATAATTTCCTATTTTTTCATCAAATTTGAACACGGTTTCCAACCAAATTGAAACGATTTTTGAAAACCCAAAGAGGTTTTTGTTTCTAATGGGTTCATTAAAAACAAGCTCTCTCACTTTTTACACAGTTGTTACCGTTTGGAAGATTCGAACAAATCTTTGGAGTTCATTTTTTCATAATTAAATATTAAATAATCTATTGTTTTTGTCATCAATTATGGACACAGTTTTCGAGACATTGTAAACTAATTTTTAAAATCTGAAAGAGCCTTTTGATCATAACATCTTCTTTTACAAAAACCTCTTTCACTTTTTTCATATCTATTTCAGTTTGGGAGATACAAAGTCATATTTAAACTCTATTTTCCAATAACTCATGCAGTTCACATAATTATTTAGCCATGACTTTTATGAATTCACAACACATGAAATATTCTCATAATTCAATGAATAAAACACTTATTCTTCTATGCACAAAATTATATAGAGGTTTTCTCAAGAATTAATCTTGATTGTTTATCATATGAATTTTTCCTAGCACTAAATTCAATTAGTATATCATCATGCCCCATATGCAAAGAAAATAATTTTCAAAGAACATAGTTACTTATCTTTTGATGTATACTTGGAATTATTTCTTCCTCTTTCTTGTCTTCATTCTCCATGTATTCTTTCATTCCCTTCCTCTATTTTTCTCATAGGCTTCAATATTTACAATTAAGAAAATGGAATAGCTTTTCCTAAATCATAAAAACATTCGAGCTTTTTTAAATCATAAAAGCATTCCATAAACATCCATAAATCTGATTTTTCCTAAATTACAAAAGCACTCCATAAATCTCTCATGCTTTTCTTTTAAAGGTAGATTTGATTTTTCTTCATGAGCAAAATATCCCGTATCCCTAGTTTCCAAAACTATTATTCATTATTTATAGAATATACCAACTTGAAAATATAATTTATTTCTATATAATAATAAAAATTATTCAAAATAAATTAATTAAGAAATAATTCTTCCAATATTCTTTTAATTAAGAATTAAAACAATATTATTCATGTAATATCAATATAATAATTAATAATAGTTAATTATTTAACAACCTTCATTTTACGAGAGTTTTTACAGCGGCTTAAGCGAGGGATCTTACAAATTCCCCCCTTAAATAAAACATCGTCCTCGATGTTCTTCTCTTGTTGGAACATTAACTTTTAATTTTCATTACCAATTATTTATGAGATGTAAAATAATACTTAAATCATAATACTTCAACAAAAACTCAAGGAGCACTTAGCCCTTTAATCATCAAAATGATAAGAAAAACTCTATCAAGTGCATGTTGCATTTTACTTAGGAGTTACACTAGTCTCTCTCTCCACTAGTGTTGTTTGCAAATTATTGTCTTTCTCTCCCACAGTAATTTCAATCAATTTCAAACTCATGGTATTTATCTCCAACCATTTTTCTCTAGTCTCTCAGAAATTTAGAGTCCAGTAACTCATTATTTTATCTAACATGAGTTATTTCAATCGCATATATATTTCAATTTATTTCCTCTATGCATGCATATAGATAAGTCATTTTTGACATGTTCATTTGCTCATAAAAACACAACCTATTTCATCAAAATTGTTGCTAAGATAATTTAATATATCATGCATGCAAAACTAGAACACATGCAACAAATTTGAGACATTAATTTTGCAGTCTATTGTAACATCCAACATCTTTAAATAATTTTGAACATAGACATAATTTCATCTAACCGTAGTTAATTTTTAGGAATTATTGAGGACCCGAGCATATTCTAACCAACCATAAACTATCTCCAATAGTTTCCCAACGAGTTAAGATCTACTTGCCACTAGAATCAACAACCTCGTTGATTCCTTGGTGCTTTCTTCCTAGCAGATTTTTAGCAACGTCCTGCTTTAAGGTCTGCCAACTTTTTTGCTTAGGCCTTTTTGTTTTATATTTTTCAAAAAAGATACTCTTTTTTTTTTTTAAAGCACACATTTATCTCCCAATGTGCTTTATTTTATCCCACTTAGTATTTATCTCCAACTAAGTCATTAACATAATCTTTCTCTCCCATTATGTTAATATTTTCCTCTTTATTATTTTCTCCTAGAGATTTTTAGGAAAATTTTAGGGAAGGTCCAAGTTGAACTTAACCACCAATAGCATTTCATAAGCTGCCAAGAAGTATTCTAAAACTCTAGAGTTATTTCCTGAATACTCCAACCAATCTACTCATTAACTCAATAATAAAATAAAATATTACATCATCACATTAGCCTCATCATGGCTTCCATGGCCATTGAATCCAATAATAATTCAATGTCTAAATATAGTCAATGGCTACAAATCCATTGTAAATGACATAATTGTCCATTTGTATTTTATCATTAAAGCAAAGGAATATTTATATAGATCACGCATCTATACTTGACCCTCAACATGGGTCTCATAATTTGTCAAAGTACATTGACAACAATTCATCACATGTAAGATAGGTGGTATACATTTCCACATAATAATAATCATGTAACTTAGAAAAAAGACATTAACATATATTGCATACCATAGCATTATATTTTACTTAAGGTCTCACCTTAGCAATCATCAATATTGTAGAGAACTAACAGTCCATTGAACACTATGACATAAAATGTGGTTTTTTTTCTTTCCTTGCCATTAGCTTATAGCCATGTAAGCGACAACCATTGAAGAATTTTGAGAAATAATTTGCAATCATGAAATCTACAACCACTGTAGACTTTTATCAAATAGTGTGCAAGCATGCAATCTACAACCAATTCGGCATTCCAAGAAACAATTTTCAAGCATGCAATCTACATCCATTGAGGAATTTTAACAACAATTTGCAAGCATGCAATCTATGGTCAATGAGACATTATACCAAATAGTTGGCAAGCATACAATCTACCGCCATTGAGGGACTAGTTATCGGACATGAAATAAATTTCCATAAATATGTTTAAACTATCAGAGAGATAGTAAAATTAGAATTTATAGAATAGCATCAATCATATTAATATAATCAATGGTAAAATTTCAGCCAACAACACAATCAACAATCCCTACATGAGTGTCTAATCTGAAAAGTCGACCAAATTATGGATCCAAGTCTAAAAATATTTTTTTTTTCTTGGAATCAACATGGGGGTTACATAATCTAAAGGTATGAAAACCCCTTAATGTTAATATGAATCACATCTTAAACTTCCACGGATGCAATTATCTAAAACAACAAAACTTTGGATCTAATTTACCACTTTTTGTCGAACACATGGAATGCAAACTTTCCTCTACAACTCTAAATGAAGAAAGAGAACCCACAATTATGCTACTATGAGTTGTTCATTGACTTTAAGTTCACTATGTGAATTGATCCACTTCACTCATTGCATATTTTTAACAACTAAAGAGGTTTGTAATTTTTTTTATTTTTATTTTTTTCACAACATTCCATTGTCCTCTTCAGGGTCAACCCCAACTTCTATCTTATTTAGTTATCACACCAACCATACACGCATTCATTCTTTATAAGAAGTGAATGGTAAATTTTGTCATGTTTTTCCAATTTTATTTTTCTTATGCACCATAATCATTTTTCTAATATTATGCATGCAAAGGTTGGTAATTAATCCGCACTATAACCAGTGATTGCTCATGATGATTCATAGGTACAATAGAGTTTTTATTGTCTTTTATCCGAACCCATATTCAAATGTCATGAGCACTGCTTTTAAAGAAACACTATAACTTTCTACTCTTTCATGCGGTCATTTATCATGCATCATGCATCTCATGTTAATTGTAGTCTATTACAAGTTTAATTAAAATCATACCGAGATGATGCCCTCTAGCATCATATCTGTACTTCTTCTTTTCATAATGATTCCAAAAGGCGTCAGTGTTGCAACCTTTTGCTCTGATACCATTTGTAACATACCTCGATAACCTCGTAGGAAAATGGATGGAGTTAGGAAATTTTTTCGACATTTACGAATGTGTAACCTTATAAATTACTTTCTATATTTCTGCATTAACCATTTGAATACCCATCATCATCACTTAGAGAAATATTTATTAAAAATCATAGTGAGTTACATAACCATTAATTGTCCTTGTTTTAGCATATTAACTTAAATTTCCTGCTATAACTATGCATTGATGCCATGATCATTTTAAATCACTTAGTAAGTCACGTAATGGATAATATAAATATTACATCATTAAAAAAATTAGCATCATGAAAACGACACAATGAACAATCACATCATTAGACATCGATATACCCTAGAAACCTCGTACGGTGAAAACCAACAAACGTTTAATTTTATTATTAAATGATTGTGAGGGTTGTCACCCCTCACTCAATGGCTATAAGAGAGTCTATCCCTTAACCATTGTCATAAAAATTTACATAAAAAATAATCTTAAATGAAACATAACTAGCTATAAGATATTACAATCACCATGATACCATTTACCCACGGATCCTCAGTTTCAGTCTTTATAGTCGGGTTGTTTCCTTCAATGGTTCATCCTGCAGTTGGAACTACAAACCTGCATGGAATAACAAATATTTATCTTCCACAATGTTAAACTTGAAAAATCATTTTCTCAAGTCACCATCTTTTCCTGTCATTGATGCCGTCAACACACTTGATATCATTATTAGATAAATTATAATAATCCAATAATCAATCTCTATTTGTGACACTTCAACACTATTTGTCTGCATTTATAAAACATAACCATATTGACATGAAATTCCTTCTTTAACATCATTTCACATGCATTAGTAACAAATAAATCACTATCAAGCATCATCTTTCCAACAAACACTAACAAAATCTTGCATGCACTTTCATATTATTTCTAAAGGAAAGCTAGCATACTATATAATAATATTGTGCATGCAAATGCATAACAAGATTTCAAGATAACTATCCCAACGAGAAATTTCTCTTTTTGTCTACTCTTATGTTTTCTTTTCAAAAGGGGTTAATGCAATAGATGTTATACTTATACATGTGAATGCATGTTCTTTTCTAAAAACATATTTTCCACCCAAGAACTATTCATAATGGCTATTATGTATAACCATGCTAGCTCGATTTCAAACAAAGTTAACATACTAGTTATAATTTTTTGCATGCAATAACATAGCTTGTTCTTCTTGCATGTAAAACGCATATTTCTTTCTAAAAGAAACGAAATAAATATTTCATGCAAAAATAGACACATTTATTTTCCAAGGGGTCAAACACATACTGCTTATTCTTTTATGCATAAGGGGTCAAACACTATTACTCATTATTCTTTTTCCCTCATCTCTTGTTGCCCTAACTTTTGTCATTTTTCCCCTCCTTTCCTCTTGTTGTCTTACAGTTAAATCTTCTTCCGGAAAAAACCGAGAACTTCTTAAGAGTTGCTTCTTGCTTAGAATGATATCTTTATCATGCAAGTTGGGCATGATGACTTTTATGGGCCTAGCTCTCTCACCGTTAAGCTTACCTATTCTCCATTCTTGACATATTTGTCCTTTCCATTGGAGCTTGTCTTTCATGAAGTCTCTTGCAAGGTCAAGAGTACATTCATTTTTCCCATAATCTTTCACACCTTTAATAATTATGTTTTTTGGTCTATCCTCTCTTTCCTTGCTTTCTCTATCTTGCATGTTGTCAACATGAATGTTTTTTTCTCCTTCCCTCTTTGCAGAATTTCTAATAAATTGAGCCCAGGTTTTGGAAAGTTTTATAGAATCTCTTTTCCTCTATTCACTTGATGTCTCTTCATTGTTGTATTTTTGGACAACTATTGTCCCCTTATCCTAGGATGCTTCGCATTCATCACCTCTATATTCTCCACTACAAATTTCTTCATGTTTTGCACCTCCGCTTTCATGCGTTGCCATTTTGTTTTCCCTATTCGGAGAGCTTCCTATAGCAATGACACTTGCTCTTTCAGAACTTTGTTGCTTTCAACTGTTATTATATGGATTGTACAATCTATTTCCAGCTATTTAGCTTCTACTACTTCCAACCTCTCTTTTACATTTAATAGTTCTTTCACATAAAATGACCAAGTGAGAGGTGTGGATGTGGGAATATATAAGGCATAATCATCAATGAATTTTCCTTTTCCTCTGGACTTGTTACCACATGCTTGCAAAGAGGACTTGTTTGAATGTTGTATATTGCAAAGGACCCGAGTGCTTTCCCTTTGAGACCTTTTTTTCCTTGTATGCTCTCATTTTAGACGAGCTAGTCTCCGTTTAAAATGCCCCGATACTGTTTGGCATTGACCCAAACCCACTTCCCAGTTTTCTCTGATGAGGCAATTTTCACTTGCCCTATATCATTTTTTTCCATGGGTTCTAAAGTTTCTTGTCCCATTATCATGATGATATTAAGGGAAATCAAAGTCTCTGCCCAAAACTGACCCTATGTTTTATGCTTAACCCTTCAATATATGTTTATCTGACCACTGAAAACTTATTGCTCTGCCCATTGTCCCTGTCCTCTGAGTTTCTTTCTCCATTGTCCGCTATTGTCCTTTGTGTTGCTTTTATGCTTTTAATGCAAACCTGCTCTTAACAAATCCATTGACAGCACCATCGACCTGGATTTGTATCCTAACCACCCTCCTCACCATTACACTTCTGATACTTACGCTCCTGACGGTCTGGACATTTCAGTGAATGCATTCATGTCTTAGAACCACCATCTTCACGAAAGCTCATTGGACGGTCTCACCTTGAATCACGATAACACTTAGAAATGCACCATCCCTCACACACAAAACTCAGCCGTGAACTTTGTAATCGAATGAAAAAATCGTTCTGAGGGCCCTTAGAATGAGCGCAATGGTGACTTCATATTGAGTTTCTGAATGCTTAGCTAGTAGCATTAGATACCAATTAGGGATGGTGACCATCTAGAAGCCAAACGAGTGAGCACTAATATCAACAACTATTTTTTGCACTAACTAAAATGCTTTTTTGTATATATATCATTGAATTAAACTAAAAGAAATGGCTTTTTCCAATCATTTTTTTATAGATAATTTTGTCTAAATTAAAGACGTATTTAAATTATAAATTGTTTAAAAGGTAAATATCTCATGTCTCAAAGATTTTTGAGGGTGTTAAATCTATTTATGCATTTAAAAGTGTATTTTAAACAACAAGAAATTACAATCTCTCAACAATTTGTATTGTGAAATTCTGATCAAGAAATCATTTCATTTATTAATTAGACTAAGTCATACACATAAAGATACATATATTTTCATCATTTTCATTAAGTAAAAAAAAATACAGTTACTACAAAGGCCCGGAGTATATATTAGGCACACTTATTATAACAAAAAACTTACTTGATTTACATGGATAGACAAAGCCAAAAAGCGGTAAACGTGAGAATTACATAAGCATCTCACATTGACAAACCTACTGGAAGTAAATATATATACATAACCAAAAGAACAAAATGATAATTATCCAAAAAATTGTTATGAAATAATCAGCCAGTAACAACCAAAAATGTTGAGCATGCTGAGACAACAAAAAGCAATAGTGTACTCAAAAAAATTGGATGTGTGGAAGTTGATGACCAGTGGGAAGTTGTAATCTCCCATTTCTCATAAGTTGTAGACCTTGTCAATTTTCAATGAAAATGTAACCTTCCTCCATTAAGCCCTCTCTTTGAAAGTGTATTTGCATGGCGATTTAGTTCCCTATAAATGTGCTTAAAGGAAAGCGTTTGGAAGTGGTCTTTGAATTAAATAATTCTATCCATCCAGCATTATAAGAAAAGTGCCTGAAGCAGGTGTTTACTAATCAGCCAATCAATAACACGCTTCGGGTTCTCATAGACTTGCAAGGAGACAATATTAATGGATGTTGCAACATAGAGAAGGGCCCAACATGCGTTGATCTGAGCTTTTGTATTGGATCCAACCCCAAGATTCATCCAAATATGGAAATATATGTTTCCAAGAAGGATAATAAGCACTCCACCCTTGCACGTGCCATCCTGCTAAGTCCCATCAAAGAAATCAACATTTTCTAATTGGGGAGCTAGTGGGTATTTAATGTCATGAAAAGTTTAAAGCTTTGCCCATTGTCGCAAAATCCAAGGAATATTAATAGGAAAACCCTCAAAAATTAGCTTGTTACAATCCTTCCAAATGCCCCAAGCAATGAAAATGGGCAAAGCTTTAAACTTCCCTGTCTTAATATCCCACCAATAGATACAAGATTCCAAAAATTTGGTTGGACCATTGTCCATATAATTGAGAGAAAATAGAACATCCTACTATAGAGCTTTGGAAAAATCACAAAAGAAGAAAATATGGTTAATCAATTATGAATCTCACAAGTAGAGAGCACAAATATTAGGACCAATGAAACCATGACGAAGTAAGTTATCTCATGTCAAAATTTTGTTATCCAAAGCCAACCAAATAAAACACTTGATTTTAGGAGGAATGGGCCATTGTCAAATTTGTTGACTCCGCCATTTAACCATGGGAGAAACAAAATTGGTTGTGATCGTATCGTAGGCTAGAATAGTAGTGACATGGCCAAAAGAGACATTCCATCGCCAAACAGTAGTATACTATTTATAATTAAGTATTAGACCACAATGGAACACACCAGAGATAAAGCCATCCCATTCAAAAGCTATAAAGACTTGCAATCTTGGATCAGATGAGAGCTTCCACCTAACATTGAGTCTAGCTTTTGAACAGGGCAGGAAAACTTGACTGAGCCTGAAAATACAACAAGCATTAAGTTGTGCAAGGAGTTCAGGAGATAGTTTAAGGAAGGAAGATCCCCCAACAAAAGGATCAATCCCAAGGATGAATTTATTTTTGTTCCCAGCTTCCAAGCCATCCAAATTGTGATCTAAGGAAGGGTTTCCACCAAACCCCTCTAGATATTTGACCCCAAAACATAACTCGATAGTTGGCTCGACCAAAGCCATTTAGGAAAAGGTCGATTTTTCAGATTTTGTCAACAACAATATTGCTCCATATACCAAAACCTGTAATGACCCTCCATAAACTTTTCATTGTCAATGTTAATTTGAAACATTGGAGGTTCTTAAAACCCAAACCCCCACAAATTTTTGGCTGAGATAACATCTCCCACCTAACCAAATGAAAACCACCCTTATTTTTCTTGCCCGCCCACAAAAAATTAAACATATAATATTTGATCTTCTTTATGGCAGATTTAGTGATCTTATACAGAGAAAGTAAAATAAACATAAATACTCTCTAAAATTGATTTTACCAAATTCATTTGCCTTCTAATCAAGAGCCACCTATAACACCAATTATTGATACATTGGTTAATATGCTTGAGAAGCCACGACAAGTCCTCCACTAAGTAACAATTAGGCTTAAGGTGAAAGCCTAAGTAAGTAAAGCCTTGCTCCAACCAAGCCACCTTGTATGGAAGAAAAGAGGTAATAGAAACAATGATTTGGTTTGCAATATTATGTTGGAAAAAGGAAGTTTCACCCTGACTAAACAACATGCAAGTAGCAACGCAAAAAGCGGAGAAAATGCCATTATAGTCCTTTCACTTTGAGATTAATCCTTCGCTAAAGATAAGCATGTCTTCCATAAATAGCAAGTGAGTTAGGAATATGTGTTTAGATACTTTAACTACTTTAATATTACTAGCAAACTTTTTCTTATTGGTCATCCTACTCAACCTCTCAATTATTAGAATGAATAAAAGAGGAGAAAGGGGGAATCCTTGTCTCAAACCTCGAGAGGCTGAGAAGAAGGCATAAGGTGAGCCATTAATAAGCACCACAAAATTGGAAAAATAAATGCAACCCATTATCTAGTTCGTCACTTGAAAATCCAAACCAATCTGAAGAAGGAGGAATCTAAGAAAGCCTTAGTTCACCCTGTCATAAGCTTTATCCAAGCCCATATTGAGGACAAGTGCATCGTCTTGTTTGGTATTAATGTAATGAAGGGCCTACTAAGCCACCCCAATAGTATCATGGATAAGCCTTCCTGGAAAGAACCCAAACTACTTAGAGTATATAGTGGAAGAGAGAAAGCTCCCAATCTCGTTTGACACAACCTTGGAAATAACCTTGTAAATCAGATTACACAAGGAAATCGACTCGAAATCATAAAATGTAATAGCCTTTGAACATATATGGACAAGTGCTAAGAAGGTAGCATTGATCATCCAAGTAATCTTACCAGAGGTTCTTTCCTTCTCTATAACATTCAAAATATCTTATCTAATCAGATCAAAAAAAGCAAGATAAAACTCAATAGTTCATCCATATGGGCCTAGACTCTTATCTTTGGAAACGATTTGAGTACCTCTTTAATTTTTTCTAGAGATACAAGTTCTCTTATCTTTGCATAATCCCCCATAAGGAAGAGCTTAGGGAAATGTTGTCAAACCTTCAATTGAGCCTAAATCGAACTGTCTCTCGAATCCCTGAAAAGCCTAAAGAAATGATCCCTATCAAATTTCTCCATATCTCATTGGTATCTAAACCAATTGTCATCACAATCCTATAAATCCCAAATAGTATTTTTATTTCTATGACGAGATGTGAATTTATGAAATAATTTTATATTCCCATCGCCCTCCTTGATCCATATGGTTTGATCTTTAAGTGTCATCGTTCCTCCTCAACTTGAAGAAGATAATACTTCTTTTCAAACATGGAACAAAGTTCACTTATAATAGCTTCCTAAAAACTTGGATAAATAATAGAATATTGACAAGAGATAATTAAGGCCTCAATACATTCCAAATCTTTCAGCTAATCAGGAATGTGATTTCCTTCCCACCATTTAACATGGTATTTTAAGAAATACATCTTGTAGTTCCATAATTCCATAGTATAAATGGAAGGGTTAGGTTGGCATCATTTCCAACAATCATGAAGCAATGCGAGGAAATACTCCTCCTCGAGTCAAGAGTGGTTAAATTTGAAAGGAGCCTTTTGACCTGAATCAATAAAATCAAGCTAAAGACAAAAGAGAAAATTGTTAGAATGACATCTTGACATATCCAAGAATTGTATTTTCCCACCCTAAAAACAAAGGACTCGGTAAGAATAAATATGTCCAAGTTCTTAGCAGCTACCCCATCAACCCTAGATCTCCCATTTCTCCAAGTCACACCCATAGGGATAGGTCGAATGTCAACTAAATTTGAGTTAAATAGTAACTGGTAAATCACTTGAGCAAAAGGATCTAGTCAATCAGGAGCACCCCAAAATTCATTAACAAAAGTCGTGAAGTTTAAGTCTCCTAAAAAAAATAAAAATAAATAAATAAATAAAATTATATATATATATATATATATATATATTGTGTTCTTTGAGGAGACCACTATAAGAAAGTAAATTTCAAAAACAATCTCCATCCTCATAAGGTCCATAACAATTAATAATGATAACAAGTCCAATGAAACCCTGGAGAGAACCTTCCATGATAATACCTACTAGGGAATAATTCCACATCATAGAGAAGCCCCCATAACACCCCATAGCGTCAACTGCACAAATATGGAGAGATTATCAAAAGGATTTCTTTGGCTTTTTTTGGTAGGAACCATAGTAACCTGGAATAAAATAATTGAAGGACGATGAATAAACACTAGTATGTGAAGGGAATGAACCCTGGGAGGGCCTCCAACTCCCCTGATATTCAAATACATGAAAATCATGGAGTGTAACGTACACCTCCCCTCACATCTACCCAACTAACCGACTAATCAGGGTAAACGTGAGATGAGGACAGTTAAGAGCAGGCTCAACCTCCTTGGTGACTTTAAGGAAGTGGAATCGATGCAAAAAACCATAACATGGACCCCATGTACTTGAAATAGGACCCCCATAGGCTATCCCAGTCATCCACCTGATTTTTCCCGTGGGTCCCATTGAATTTTAATGAAGAAAACCTTGGAATGCTCCCTCGATATGGGCAAGGATGCATCTGGGAAGCTCTGGACACTCCCACAGCATACGCATGTGTGCGTCCAGGGACTTTTCCCTCATACCTGTGCCAACGTCCACGAGATTTATGGCACTTTTTAAGGCCAGAATCTTGGGCATTTCCCAAAACTTCTTGTAGCTTCCAGAATCCATCAAACACATGATCACAATGCTAATGCATAAAAAAATGACTCTAGGACTAGGCCTGACCATCCCCAACTGGGATTAACATTCTATCAAACACTTGGCATAAATGAAACCTACAGGTCTAGGACATAAGATATAGTATGAATGACTAAAAATTATTATGGGACATGACAAGAAGGATCACCACCCTCTTCCTTGAACTGTTATGGCATCAATTAGGTCTTGCATCCATTATTTTAACATTTGCAAGTAAATACATGAAATAACCATGACTTGAACCAAACATATAACCATTCTTATAAAGAGCATAAAACCATGTAACAGTGAGATAACAACCATTAAAGACACACATTAATAATTACGAAAGCAAGAGAACTTAGCTTTTATTAAACATAGGCAATAGTCAACCAGGTTCAGGACTTCCACGTACCACCCGACCATAAACATGGGTAAGCCAAATCTCTCTTCATCCAGTCACCCCTGTGCCATATTCTAAGCATGAATGTGGAATCTCATGGATAAACCAAAAAAAAAACAACCAAGGGAATCCAAAGGTTAAACCACCTCCACCATCACCATATCGTGATCACATTAAAACCGATGTTGAATCACAAAAACTGAACCGAGCTTGGAATGCCTCCAGAATCCATCACTATCCTTAAGGAATTTTCCGTCTCCCTGTCTTTGAGGCTTTACCGCAATCCACACTGGATCACTAGGCCCTAAACCGAGACACCACCCTTAGGATTTATCGTGCATCCCGCCAAAACCAGTAAAGGGATTCCTAGGCCTTTAGGAATTTTCCTTGATACCACCTCTGCCCTGAATTCTGAAATCCATCTGGCAATTCCAAAGCTCAAAATCGAGATCAAATCCCATCAAACCATGTATATTAAAAAAAAGGCAAGGCGAAGCCGAAAACCACTGTCAAAACCTGGAAAAACCATGCCACCGACAAAAAGAGAACCAAATACCAACACGCATAAGCCATGCATCTCAAAACGTGACAAAACAATGCCACCGATAGCTAGAGAACCAAATACCGACACACATAAGCCATACATGTCAAAACCAACTAGGAAATCACACATGCAATATGTTACCTGCAAATATTCCTGTTGACACTGCTAGATCCAACTTTTCCATGTTGATCTTTTCTTTCCTGTCCTTTCCTTTTTCTTCCTTTGCTTTCTTTCCTCTTTCTTGGCTCAATGTTGAGATGCTCAAAGAAAACTCTAAGTATCCAAGAGTGTGAGAGAGAGAGAGAGATAGAATAATGAGAGAGAACCAAAACTAAACTAACAAAAGATGCCAACTAATCCTCAAAAGCATTTTTATCAATTAGGCCTTTATTTTCTTCATTTTCTATTAATTTTCTTCATTTCCCTCCTCATTGCAACATGTGACCTTCTACCTTCCTTTTCTCATAATTTCCTTTATTTTCATAAATAAATGTACCGGAAATACTTTTTTCCTTTTTAATTACTTAGTCATTTCCTTTGCCAATTTCCCTTAGCCATAAGCACATCCAATGATTCCCATTAGGATATATTTTCCCAACATTCATCTTGGAATACGTGTCCCTTAAACATGGTATGATTTTTGCCTTTATTAACTTTTACTACATGAAATTTTAGCCGGGGTCTGTTGTATGGAGAAACCTCATAAGAGGGCATCAATGCTCCAAGGGCCCTACTTGAGTCCAGACAGTTCGAAATCTCCTTGAATAAATCCCCCTGGATAGAACTGCCATGATCTAGGTCTTTCTTATTAGGTTTTTTCTTACATATAGTGACATTCTATAAAGAGGGGAGGGGTTCATTTAGGGGAGTCAAAATAGGATGAGGACAAGGGATAATGGAAATGTCAATAAGATTAAGGGAGGATGTGTGGGAGGGATCCAAAGTATCAGAATTTAGTTCCTTATAAACCCCAACATTAGGGTTAGGTTGGATAGGAGGGTGGCTCGCAGGAGGATTTCCAAAGTGCGGAACAGGGGCTTGACCAGAGGAATCATAAAGAAAGTGAGATGAGAAAAGCAAGGACTAGGTTGAACCTAAGGAACGAACGGTAGAATTAATGCATGAAGGAAAATCCGTAGAGCTATAATTGACAGCTGAGGTTTTGGAGGAGTTACAGGAAAAATATCTAATAAAAGAAGGTCTTCAACAGAAATTGAATGGAGTATATTGTCATACAATACATCCAATAGAGACTGAGAAACCCTAGGAGGGGATAGAAAGATGGACAAACCATTTGAAACCATGCTTCCAGGAGCACCTAGGCCTTCCAAAGAACCATATTTCTCATTCGTGCCATTCAGAGAAATACCCTCCATAGTCGTAGAATCTGAGAGATCACAATCCAATATGCTTGTCATTCCCAATGAACTAAGAGCCTGATCCAAGTGGATATTGGTGGCCACCTAACTATTCCACTTGGACCCCAACATTGTTTCTTTCAGTTTCCTTAATTTTAGCAAAATTTACTAATTTTGGTAGTTTTTTAGGTCTTGAAAGTCCTCAGATAGATATTTATAATGAGGTATCATACATGCCAAACAAAGATCATATGCCAAAGTTACGACTTTGGGAAGTTGATGTAACAATTTACCCCAACTGGGCCCACAGAATTTTGGCACTTCATCTCCTAAGGTTAGGTTTTTGGATGTTTAGGGTTTTCCATTATTTCTCAATAATAAATAGGCGTATGAGCCTCATTGTAACACAATTTAAAAGGCATGTAACCGCCACATCTCTTATCAGAGATAAGCTACCATCGTTTGAACTAGTTTATTTCCATTCTACATGTAAAAAAATTTCAGTACTTTGTTATTAATGAATTGAAGTTTTGCTTTCATTGTAGGTCTACGTTTCTATTTAAATATTTATTTCATTTCATTCCTGCATAAATCCAAATAAGAGTTTCAGATTTTGTTCAATGAGAAGGAGGCTCTAAGGGAGATAGAGCATGCTCATGGGAAGTAGGTACCTCACGAATCCCCGATCTAGAGGGTGTCCACTGAGACCCCATCCTCCATTTTGAATCATCATGACCACCCAGGGAGACACCAACAGGCATTGATATTCCTGGGACTGATGGGGAAGACACCAAGCCCTCTTGGTTAAGCTTTTTAGGTTCATTAGACCTAGCAATTATGCAGGCCACTTTTAGGTGTCTCGTTTGATGGAAAAATGAGCTCCTAAAAGGAAGTTTCTAGAAATAAAGCCTTTGGAAAAAAGTAATGTCAGCTAGAGATATTTCCAATTTTGATGGAAACACCTTTATCGATCCCATCTCAACCAGAACCCATAGAATCCTCTTATCAAATGCCACATAGTAAACTTCATCGAAATAGACAAATCTATCATACAAGTAGCAACTCGCATCACTTTTGCATAGTATAGAGCTCCAACAGAAAACCCACCAATTTGACCCAAAGATACTTAGATTTAGGCTTCTCTAGTAGTGGATTGAAGTCGACACTCCACTGTTGAAGTCATAGGTAGCCCCGTTAAATAACCCAAGCCCATTGAAACTATCGTTAGGAGGTCATCCTCATCCAAAATGTGAAAATGAATCTAGTAGTTCATAAGCAAGCTAATATAAGGGAAGTAACCTAGTAGAGGCTCCTAATGGGTAGAGACCCTTGTTTACAACTTTGTTTCATTGAGCGATATGTAATAAAATCATCCCATCAAAGCATAGGGAGACAAGTTCATTACCCTACTCAACTTGACATTGCACCCCAACAATATAAAAGGTTCTCATCATAAGGACGTGGTGCTTTTGGAGGCCGAACAAGTTTAGAAGATAAATTCCTTAAACATAGAACATATTGTGTTTTTCTACCCAAGTCCATAATGATCCCAGGGACAAATGTCCCACCACGAGGATCCTTCCCCCTCCTAGAGATGTATACCCCCTACCCAATGGCATAGAGCCAAAAAGACAACAAACAAGAAAATAGAAAAAACCTCAGGTGCCATACCCAACAACAAAAGAAATAGGGAGTCATGCAAGGGAGCCCAAAAAATTAGAGATGTAGAGTCCCAAAAACCTTGGATACGACAACAAGGTCGTAGTCTTTAAATCGCCCCCAAAAATACGTAGGTTATCATTGGGAATATTAGGGTAAAATGTCTTACCTAGAAAGACATCACACAAGGGAATTTTAGGCTCCTTACCATATTGAAGAATCTACATTTTCATTGCCCGAAGCTTGTAAAGAACTCCCTATGTGGCAGAATAGGGACCTACAAATGCGATTAATAGTGTTTTTCTTTATTTCACACACACACATATTACATTTTCACTTTTCTTGTTTATATATATATATATATATATATATATATATATATATCATTTTCACTTTTCTTAAACGTTTGAGTTTAAATTATATGTTACAATTGCACTTTTCTCATTTGAGTTTAAATCTTAAGTTAGTGGTGACACATAACATATCTTAATTATTCTGTTTACATGGGTTTTATTACTTGTTTATTCTTCGCATCTCTTAATCAAGTCGACAAAGTTTAAATCATATGTTTCATTTACACTTTTCTCATTTAAATGTAAATCTTTATTTAAATCTTAAAAAATGGTAAAGTTAATGGTGACACATAATATATCCTCATTATTCTATTTAAAGGGATTATTACCTTTTCCATTCCTCACATCTCTTAATCACGTTGACAAAGGAACAAAGGAATGGAATTTTCTCATTTAAGTGTAAACCTTTATTTAAATCTATAAAAATGGTAAAGTTAATGGTGACACATAATATATCCTAATTATTCTATTTAAAGGGGTTATATTACTTGTCAATTATTCACATCTCTTAATCACATTGACAAAGGAACAAAGGAATGGTTCATCATCTTGTAGACTTTTGAATTTTTATTATATGTGTATTATATTTTAATTTATTTTTTGGGTTGGGGGAGAGGTTTATTTTTTTTATTTTTTAAATAATTGGGTAAAATTAGAGTTGAGTAAGTTAATACTAGCAAGAATTTGTGAGTTGCTAGGGTAAAGACATATGGAGACACTACTATCAATGATCATTTGGCCCCCCATGCTAGGGATATGCCTACTATTGAGCCCCCCACTGTCTCATATCTTCTCATTCAACTTGTTGTCTTATGGATGCAAGTGGCTAGATGAGCCAAATTACAGTGGACACTCCACATATCGATGGATCATCACATCCGTTAAGCTTGCACTACAATAGAGTTTCATAGACTTGTGCTCTATTGGACTCCCACTAACATTTACCTAGCCACTTCCACCTTTTATCAGCCAAATGGAACTGCAAAATATTCCCCCGCAGTTTGGTCCGACAACCCCTACGACTACCAACCACCATGATCAGTCTTAACTCTTTTTTTTTTTTCTTTTCTTTAAAGTTATGTTGTCTCTGTTATCTTTAGCTTTCCACTCTACATAAATTGTCGGTCACTTATAATATTTATGTTTGGTGTGTGTGGTGACTTGGCACCCCTCAACATCACTTGTATGGTAGATCATATGAACATGGATGGTCAATTCTTTCATTTACTACCTCGCACGGTTGTGATTGAACCTACCCCTATAACACCTTTACAAACCTGACATCTATGATTTTAAGATCGATCTTAAGATTTTACACTCTAATGCAATGTTAATTTTTTAACCCAACATCTTAAAAATAAGTTCTAACCTTTTTTAGTTTACCAAATAAAAGGACAATTAAGTTCTTAACTTAAAAGATAAAAAGTAAAAATAAATAAAAAATCAATGGAAGCAAAAATAATGTTAATCATGCACAAACACAAAAAAGCATGCCTAATCAAATAAGTTATTCATTAATAATAGTCTGAATGTACTTGACTCCCTTCATGGGAAATGACCAATTGATAAAATTACAAGCAACAAATCTAGATCTGATCCAGTTGATCAACCACTAGATTTGGTTGATCTAGATCTCCTTTCTATAACGTTGCAACTTCCTTGGACCCATCACACTTGAGTGGAATTCCTTCTCCGCCCTATCAATAAGATGTTTTTATCCTAGCCTTGTGCATCAATGTGGTGTGTTTTTCTCCTCTCCTTAGCCTTTCTTTTATAACTTCTCATTGAGGTAAATCCCTGACCCTAATCTCCAAAGTGATTGGCAACTAAGATTAGATATTGCCTCACTTGAGATCAGTGGTTAAGATTAATACATAATACATTGAAGTAAATGCTTTACTTTTCTTTAATTTCTTTATCTTAATAGCCTACATATTAATTATGTCTTTTTCTTAAGTTAGATCCACTACAAGAAAAGAAGATATTGGTGAGGGGCGAAAAATGTCACCATAAGCTCATTGGTGAGGGTCAAAAGAGCCTTTGTCACCCAAAATTGAACGTCACCAAAGGTGGCGTCACCAAAAGTATAGGTGTTGTGGTGACATTCAAGGTCCGTCACCAATAATGATTTATAATGATGGATAGTGACCGTCACCATTTCATATGAGCAATGGTGACGGACAATAACCTCCGTCACCAAAAAATTGAACGTCACCAAAGGTGGCGTCGCCGAAAGTATGTGTTGTGGTGACATTCAAAGTCCGTCATGAATATTGATTATAATGACGGATAATGACCGTCACCATTTCATATGAACAACAACGATTTTTTGTGATGGACCTTTCATGGCCATCATTATTGGTGCATATATATGGCGATGTTCGTTGACCATCACCATTTCATATTTGGTAAGGGTCAAAATATGTCATGTTAAGCTCATTGGTGACATCAAGGTTCGTCACGAATAATGGCTATAATGACAAACAGTGACCCTGACCATTTCATATCAACAACAATGATTTATGGTAACGGACCTTTCATGGTCGTCACTATTGATGCATATATATGGTGGCGTTCATTGACCGTCACCATTTCATATTTTGGTGAGGGTCAAAAAATGTCACCATAAGCTTATTGGTGATGGTCAAAAGAGCATCAGTCACCAAAAACTAATCATTGCCATTCCCTATGAATATCAGGGCACGATGGAAGCGAACCACCAACCTCCTGCTTGTAAAGAAGGTGCTCTTCCATTGAGCTAGCACCCTTTAAATAATTATACTTTAAACTAGCAATTGCCCCTAAAGGTGCAAGATACACCAAAGGAATAGAAGATCTAGGAAGATTAAATGTTGCTAGAAATAACATGTTCAATATACATAATAAAAAGACAATAATAATAAATATGATATTCAAAATACACAATAAAAAGACAATGACTCAATTGATTAATTTCTTCTATGATACCTAATATTTACCAAAACTATTCATGAGTAAATACTTAATATTTACCAAAACTACTAATGATTAAATACATTTATAATTTCAGGAAGGAACATGATTTTCCTGTTACAATTTTGTTGTCCTGTCATGTCATGATTTAATACAGAGAATGGTTAAATACATACTGATTGGGATTTAATCCAAGGAATGTTTAAAAAAACGTAAATTTTAGAATGAGCATTTTCATGTTACAATACGATTTTAAAACAGTCGGAGGCCATAATTAAACTTCTACGAAATAACCATTTATGACAACAGGATAATGAGAATCTCAAATAGAAACCACTGAAATCATCTTGATTTCCACCTATATTACATTGAAAGCTTCAGTGTTCCGGTTTACAATTAAATTCTTGTGTCCAAGGAGAGTAGAGAAAGAAGCGATCAATAATGAGACGTTTATCATGGATGAGAATGACAATGGTATCAATTTGTGCTTTCCTCATGGTTTTTAATAGGGAGCAAATTCTATGTCTTAGCCAGCCCACCGCAATTATTAACTTGGAGGTTAGATTTATCAAAAACACAACAACACAATGGCCCACGACTGGGTAGATAGATGCACCCTCTAACCATTGGATTGTCGTGTGGAATGATGCCTAAAGAGTTACTGAGGCAAGCTTCTATTTTGGGTATTAATATTAGGTTAGATTCAAAAGTTTATACATGAACAAACCTAAACAAACTTAGAAGCTACAAAGTGGAAGTAAATATGGAGGCCATGTAAAGAAGAAAATTCCAAGCCAAATACAATTACCATCATGCCTATAAAATGCAAATTGTGGGTTCCACGTACTAGTGAAGAGACTATTTTTCATCCTTGGTAGTTTCCTTGGCCTTGTCCTCAGTATTGGCTTCCTACAACAAATGTACAACTCTCTTCATTGTTGGCCAGTTGATGAGCAAGGTGCTTATGCAAAGGAGTCCTACTTTCAGAACCACGGTCATTCCTCCTTGAAGCATTGCACAAACTCAAGATACAACGCTTCAATAAATCCATTATTTTTCTCTATTTTATTGCACACCCACTTCACAAGATCTTCATCCTCTACAATTTCTCGATCTATTGGTTGTCTTCCTGTCACCGACTCCAAGATAACCACTCCAAAACTATAGATGTCACTTTTTTCGGTCATTGCTCTGTACAAGTTATGTCTTCCTGAATCCTTGCATTGGGGACTTTTTTTGTAGTGCTTCCTTCAATTTCAATCAAAACAAGAACACTAAAAAACTCCACCATGCTGATAATGGTAATCTAGGAATGGAATGAACAAAATTAATGTAAACCACAAATGTAGAATTGCTGAAATATACAGGATCTTACTAATGAAGCTCCTAATATCTATTGACTTCGATGAAGTAGGTTTACATCACTAAGGAAATTAGATAATAACATAAGATGAGCAATAAGATTTGGAGTGATATTTATAGTGAAATAGGGTATGAATTTGTGTTAAGGTTGGCCACATAATATTGAAATTTGAAGTGCATAATGTGAAAAGATTAGCGTATGTAGGCTATAACAACAACATTGCCACATCGCAACTAATCATTATCTCATTGAAATCCTGGAACAGATGGCAAAGGTCTCATTTCTAAAATAAACTTGCATGGTTCAATTTTCCATTGCTAACAAGTATATTGTTTATTCTAATTTCTAAGAGTGCACTTTACGAGTATTCATTCATAACAAGCACTCATCTTTAGATTACTTGTCAATAGGATGTACTTGTTTTTTATCAGCTTTGGATATTAAAAAAAAATTCTTATTATCCCACCCCAATCTATACAAAGTGCATAATTTCACATAATTTTTCTAGAACTCCATACCAATATATCTATAGACAACACCACCATGCATGCCATAAACAACTTTTTGATTGATGGTTGCTAGATGACATAGTCAGATACACTACCGATCTCCTCATTGACATGCCTAGCTTTGCAGATACCACCTTGTACTTAAAATATTTTTCACAGTACCTATTACAATATAAGGATGTTTTTTAAGTATTTATTTAGTCTTAGGATTTAGCTCATTTTTTTCCCATATGCACTGGAAAACCAAGGTGATGAATGAGTCACAAACATTCCCTATTTTCCACAACTAAGTATGCTTTCTTCTTTCACTAAATATGTAATTATGAATATGCACAAGAGGGATAAGCCATGTGTTTTGTAAAATTTAACACCATTCCTCTGCATTATATTTTGTACCAGCACCTACTATAAGTTTTTAGAGTCAGGTAATCATGACAAGAAATGGGTAATTCATAAATTTCACTTTGAGCTTATAAATATGGAGCACAATATTTAAGACCAAAATGGAACTTAATAACAAAACCATACCAAAATAAATCTTGATTCCCAACAACCAAGGCATTTCCCATAAACATATACCATAAATTACATGATGATAATAGATACCAGATATTTTGGAACTTCCATTTTAAACTCGTCGAGGTACTGCAAGGGGTGGGAGTAAGAACCAGGAAAACTGAAAGAATTTAGTGTCCTTGCTCCTATTTTTATTCTACGACACTCTACAAAATTTGATCTTGATCTATGATGTATTTGTGCCAAGTGGTTCTAATTTAATAGTAAATTTTATATTTAGATAAAATAAATGAATAACTTAGAGGCCTTATGGGCTAATTTTAATCCTTACACCAAAATCTCTTCATATTCAAGTCTATGGAACAAATCGTTCAAAGTTCAAACTGGACTTGATTTTAAATGGAAAGCATAAAACCAACTAATTAGTTTACAAGTTAACATTTTGGATATAACTTATGTTCAATTTATATGAAAAGTTATGCCATAACCTTGAAACTAGTTTCTTAGCTAAAAGACTTTGTGAAGTCAACAATGACAAAGAAAGATAGTCATGCCAAGCAAAATTCTCTTGTTTTTTCTAATTAGAGTGCATGTAACTTGATAAAGGTCATACGAGAGTATCAAACCATAAACGATTTCACTAAAATCCATAGAAAAAAATGTAACAATTATAGGTAGTATTCCATAATATATCACTCCCACTACCATTAAAGTTTTTTTCTTTTAAATCTAAGCGCAGTGTATGCATAACATTAAAAACTCAAGAATTGGAATAGGAAGATTCTAAGTGCTTATGTCACATGCTTTCGAATAGAATAAATATAGAAATATCGAAATTAGCAAAAAAGAGAAAAATAATTAAGAAAACATTCTCCTTTAGATCATTATAAAGGTCAAATCATAGTTGACATGTAATCTACAATAAAACGTTGGTTCATTTTGTCTCTCAATCTTTATGATATGAAGTATGAAGCATGAACTATTAGGAGCACGCTACATACTAGTACCACAACAAGCATCACTTACATTTGAACATTAACAATGCCTCTTTTAATTTTTACAACTCAACATTTCACCAATTGTAGCCAAAAGTTGACTCTTATGTAACATAAGTTTTAACTTTTGGCTAGAATTGGTGAAATGTTGCAATGGTTATTACGGAACCTTAAGCGAAATTCAAGATGACTAACCTATTTTTACAGAAAGAAGATGAAAATATCACACTATAACGCTTATCCCAAGTTTGTGATGCCCATTTTTATATTGTTGGTCACCGATGTCGTATTCATTATAAAAAACAATGGCCATGAAAATTGGGGAAAAAAGTCGTCATTTCCAAAAAATTGTCATTCTAAGCACAAGAAAAAGAATTAGTTATTATTTTTTTGCACCAATGAATTTAGAGTTATTACATTCTTGCACCAGCTTTATTTTCAGTTTTCTTGTTGGATCACAAACATTGCTAAATCCTCACAACTATACTTATTCAAGTATATAGTTTTGTAATTACTTGGACCATGCATACTTCTAACTTTTGCACGGGTTCTCCATTCATGTACTTAATTAGCAAGCTGATTTGCTTTAGGAAAACAATCTATTGGAAATGTTATCCTCACTTCAACTTAGATTGGTTCCATGAGAATGAAAGAGGATGAATAACGATTTATTTTCTCATTAAATAGTGGATCTAGTGCTTAACTGTTGTAGAACTGATCACAAACCGTTGTAGTAGATTTGAATGCCAATAATATTGATGATTTGCATAAACATATTATTAGACTCAGGTCTGAAGCAATGACATAGCAAGAAATTTTAGCTACTCTACATACAAAAATAGACCTTCTGCAACATGTCCCCTCAGACACTGAAGCTTTAGAAAAGGTTGCCAATAATATTCAAGGTCAATTACGTTTCCTTGACATGCAATAGGAATGCCCCAAGAAGTTCATGCTTAGTGATAAATCCCACAAAAAAAATTCTTGAAGCATAGAAATATTTGATAAAAAGAACAATATGAAATCTAATGAGGTTGGAACCAATCTCAAACATCTTGAAACTTACTTGTAATGTTAAAAATTTAATTAAAAGGATTACTTTAGGAATTTAACATTACCATTAATTGCATAATATTAGTAGGGCCCTAGGGTTCAATATCAAGCTTCACTACTCATAAATTATTGCCTTTAGTAAAAACTCAAGGGATGCCTAAAAGCCCCTGTTTTTTTTAGGCTTATGCCCGCAGGCACCCATTTTTGGGGAAACATGTCCACCACATTGAGAAAATGTTTCCTCTTTTCTTCCCCACATTCCCCCAGAAGGGGGACCTTGAGAAATGTTTCCCCATGCATCCCCTTTGTCCTAGTAGCATGGGAAACGTGAGGAGCGCACACCCCACCTTGAGGACGTATCCCTATGGAACACTATAAATTTCTTAAAGCACACTTAAAAAGTCAATTTTATGCATAATGATATTTATATACTATCTTGAGGAAAAACAAAAGGCTTGGGTTAGATCCGATAGTCCAAAGGGAATATCTTCTCTTGCAAGTCTAACTGAGGGCTTTCTCGAGCGTTGGGGCCTTGGGTTCCAATGATATGAAAACACCTTTCAAGACCTTGTGGCGGCCATACAAGAAGAAGAATCTCCCACCCCTCTTGAAGATGATAACAATATCACTAAAAGGGACCCTCCAAATTCACAAGATTAGTTCATGATGTACCCGCTACTTTGTGACCAACATAGCCCCACAACAAATCCCATCCTCATCAAATAACTGGTATGTGTTGATGTATGTGTTATAGATTCTATGAAAGAGTTGCATGAAAAAAAGGAGCATGATAATAATTTTCACCATTGTGAGGAGGCTATTCATGATGTCCAACACGACAAAAAAATAAACATAGGAAATGAATATTTTTTTAATAGTTCCACCAATGATACAAGATGTATGCATTTTGTGTCGAGTAGAAACTATGTTTCTACCCAAAAGGATTAACCATATGAAAAGTATTATGAATACCATGCTTCCCTTTCTGACAATTTAAATCCTAAAAACACTTTTGAGGTCACAGAAATATACTTCAATCACACTAATCCTATTTTGTCAAATAGTGAAAGTAATGGAGTTGTAGAATTTCATGGTAATATACTTGGCACCTCGACATTCCATTGTGAGTTTGATTAGAGAAATAATGTAACTCCCACATTGCACTTTGATGTTAATAATGATGGTGTAAGAAATATACGGAAGTAATCATGGTTTCCTATAGTTTGAGGTCAATAAACTCAAAGGGTTTTTCAAAACCATGAAATTAATAATGTGACCCTCGTGATTATATGAGTGAAGAAACAATTAATTTTATAGTTCAACCCTCAAAGATCCTATATCATGGAATTTGATGGTACCCCTAATTTTTATGCCTATGATCTAAATTTATTCCTCAATCTTGATGGGATAGGGAAGTTTCTCCCTTTTATTGTCAATACTCATCTAGAAGACAAATATATTGACATATGTCATGAATATTCCATGGTAGAAAAACAAAAGGTATGTTATAAACACACAATTAATGAAGCTTTCAATCATACAGGTCCATTTCCACCTCTATATGGCTCTATTGTTGAAAATAACGAAGTTGGACAGCCCCAGAAGTTTGATGAAACCTGTAATTAAACCTCAATGATAAGTTTACAAATACAGTGCTAAGAATGAAAGCGATTTCAAGAAAATAATAGATGAAGAATACATGCTTGACCCAAATAAAGATTCTCTCTAGACCACCACAAATGCAAAGATTTTCTCTTCTCCATGAACATGTGGAAAATAATTCATGCAATATATTTTTACAAGGAAATGTAGATAACAAACCTCTAACAAATCCACATGAAGTCGACACTGAGGGACAACTTTGGGGCCCTGGAATTGGTGCATTATGGAATGATCGATGATATAGTTCAAAATGATCTTGAAACCAAGAAGAGGACATTTTATGAATGTAGTCATAAACAAGATTTGGCTGCTCTGACCACTCAGCTTATGGGGTACCTTTCAAACTGTTATTCACATCAATAAGATCTATATATGCACAGGTAACCAAAAACATGAATTGCAGGAAATTAAAAAAAAAAAGGATACTAGCCGGAGTAACAAGTTTTGATATGATCATGAGCCTTATAATATTTTTCATAGGAAATATGTTCTCTAGCACATTGAGGATGTGGTTCATCCTGAATGGACTATTTCTTGCTTCATTGCGTTGGCGTCAACACCGTGAGTGAAAGGGTTAATGACAAGTTAAATATTCGACTCAACCATGTTGGAACCAAGCAACTAGTGGTTCAAAATTATAGGCCTATTGAGCACCATGCAAAGCTAGCGAAAGGAGAACATTCCAATTCACAATATAGTACCAGAAACCCTGTACAAACCAGTCAAGAAACTAACTTATTTATCAAAAAATTTAAGTGCAACTCATATGACATGATCCCACAAATATTTGTAGTTGTAGACATGTACATGACTACTTTGTATAAATATCGTAGAACACAAATGACTAATGAATTTGTACCCACTATTTGGCATGCTCTGGGGGACAAGACCAATTTTAATATAATTCAAAAGTAAACAAGAATTGGAAGAGCTGATCAATGTGAAATGTTTTTGAAGAGTGCTCTTTATGCTACTAGAAGAATAGCTAACTCACATGATATTTTGTATCCAGAGTAACAATGGGACTCAAACCCCTTGCATAACTTTGAGTACCTTGTCCACAATAAAATAATGGAAATCATTTTAAGCTTCAACGATTTAGAGTTTTCATTTTTAGCACAGAAGGGAAGCATGGCTGACCAAGAGTCAATTATAATGTGGAAAAAATCTTAAAATAGCCTGATAGACAAATACATTGTATTTGTACTCTAAAATTACTTAGTGTTTGACATGACATTGAGAAATGAAAATTGGATTTTGGAAGTCTTTCACATGGATCAATGTTGGCCCAAAAAAGTATTGAATAGGGGTCAATTTGGTATCACAAATGCCACTAGTACTTGAAGAAACCTGAGATCAGCATTTCTAAGTTTCACACTATTTCTGGAAAAGGACTCTCTAAGCTCATATGGGTTGGTAATATGCAATGTCGCCAATGAATTAATTGCACAACTATTTATAGTCTTATCACTTAGAGCTTTAGGTGCAGAACTGCCAGATGGGTTGGATCACTAGCACTTGTGGTGGCCTAATAATGGTTATGGAAGACTATGGAATCAATATTCCTTAAAAGACAGAATTGCAGATCATGCCTCCCTTGTGACAATTTTTCATCTATCCAATACAGACCTTTAACAACAATCATTTGGACAATAGTATGTGCTCTCATGTGATGGAAAAATGGGAGTTTCAAGAAAAGGGGGCAGTATGTGGTATGACAGAGTTACTTCTTAGTTCCCTCTTGGTATGACAAACAAACCCTCTTAGTTCCCCTAAAGGTTGTACATGTGTTTTAAGGCTTTAGCACTTAAAGTGCATGTTTGTGAGGTAACAAGAATCATCAATGTATCTTAGCATTTTTATAAATTTCAATGTTGGGCATTGACCTAGTTAGAAACAAGAAACACACCGTCTTTATGTTAGATGGAAAAACAACTCATAATAGTATTTGTGGATTCACCCTTTCAATCTTTTAAAATATTAGAGTTTGTGCTTTATTTTTTGTTTACAATTTCATCATTACCATAGGTCCATTTAACAGTTTGTAATACTAGTGCTTTAATGGGGTAAATTCAAAGAAAATAGATGACCACACTGCATGGATGTGATCTTTCAAATCATATGACATCACCTTGAAAAGTAGACACAAAATAAGAATGGGTATGAGAAATGTCTTCTTTGTAATAGAATGAGTGAGACAGAATGATGACCCCCAAAAGTAAAAAACTTAAAAGAGTTGCAGGATGCTCTACTTACACTCAAGGAGAAACACATTTTCCTTGAGAGGGATCTCTACATGTGGTCCCTCAAGGGGAAATGATAGCTTGTAAGGAAAGGGAATGCATTACAAGGGGTGCTAGGGTGAATTCTCGACTATAGTGGATTTTTGAAGAGGATTAGGGATCCAAATTCCAAAGCCTACTTTGAATACTTGAAAAGAAAAGTGACAGTTACAAGATTCTTGGTTTGCATCAATGGGATGGATCTCTTGCATAGGATCAAACAAAGGTCAAATGCATGTTCTGATTGCATTTTCAAAAAAAATCTCTTAATGCTTTTACGGATCATGCGGTAGATGTCAAGAACGCTCATTGTAGAGTCATTCCATGTAAGATTTCTATCTATTGGTGTAGTGATTGAGTCAAATTGGATAGTGACTTCTCAAAAGAGAGGGGTTTTTTTAACTCTTAGTTCTATGAATAATAGAAATTCATCGGGAATGGATAGCCTTTGTTGTGATTTTTTCATCAGGAATGGATGGCCTTCGTTCTAATTTCTAAAAGGCCATGTTGAACACAATACAAGATTATTTCTATTGTTTGATAGTGGAAAATTTATCTTCTAAAAGGCTATCTAAATCTCTCAATCAAGGCCTTAGTAAACACATTACCAAGAATGTAGCTAGGGGCACCATTGGAGGTTGGAGCCTCATTACTTTCCTCGGTGTCTCATACAATATCATAGATAAAGAAATGGCTCTCAATTGCATGGAAGTTAGTTCAACAAGAGCAGACAAGTTTTGTACAGGGTCCAATTATTCTAGACACGTAATCTAGACTTGAGAGGCCTTGGAATGGGCTTGAGATAGTGGCTAGCAGCCTTGTTTTCTGCAGATTGGAGCTTCATCACAGACATGTTGTTTTTGCTTGTACTTTGGACCATGATGTGTAGCCATGGTGAACACACTACTCTCTAATGCATCAAAATTTCTCCTTGTTAGTAACTCATTATCCCTTGAAAATTTTCTAAATCAATTTTATTTGTCAAAGGTGCCCCTTTGTCCTAGATTTTTATATTTGACAATGGATGCCTTGGCTCACCCATTTGAAGTTGCTGGAATTCAGGGGAAATTGAAGGACATCTTATGTCCTGATGGGCCATACATGGTCAACAATCATTTTGGTAATGGATCCTTTATTTCTATGAGTGTTAAGCATAGTTTTCTTGATGGTGCTCATACTTGTTTGCACATATTTGGATCTACATTAGATGTTGTGGTTAGTGACCACGAGACAATTTTTTAGTTGTTAGAGTTAGACTCTTAGACTACTAGATTCCCACAGCTTGGACTTATGTTCGACCCAGGGTAATTGTGAGGTATATAGGCATTGAATTTGAAGTTTTGAAGTGGGGCTTTCACTAGTGGATATCCAGGATTAGTGTACCATGTCTTCAACAATTTTAGAGTAAGCCTTGGTTTTGGCATCATAAGGACCTCTCATTAGATGGGAAGTTGACAAGGGGGTTGGACAGATCCTCTATGCCTCACACATTTATTATGTATCTTTTTGGCTTCCTAGTAAGACTCCATATGAATTGTCTATGGTGGATTTTGGCCCTAGTTGCGAATTTTAACAACCAACCACTCCGAAGAGGTCAAAATGGAACGCCCAAAGGGAGGACAATTGAAGTCAAATTTTGATAGGGTTGTAAAAAGAGATCCCAGAAGAGCAGTTAGTGGAAGGGTAATAACGAGCACGAATGGGGAGATGATTGTAGTCTATATGGAAAAAGTAGGAATCAACATCAACAATCAAGCAGGAATGAGGACCTTATAGTGGAGTTAAATTTTTCCTAGGCCTAGCCTGGAAAGAGTGGCAATGGAATGGAGTGGAATTCTCATATTATAATCAATGTTATGATGAAAAATGCATTTCTTCTCAAATTTGGAAGTTTGAACCCCCAATGTCAATGGAATAAAAGGAGGTTTCAACATAAAGGTAAGAAATAGAATTCATTATGCTACAAGAGCAACCAACAAGGTTGATGATTGGCTTTCTAACATGCCATTGATTGGAAATTATACGACATCAGGATTTTCAAAACCTGAGGTTCAAAGGAAGAATAATGAATTATTGATATTAATAGTAAGTCAAAATGTTGAGACTTCGAAAAAACATTAGGCCTTGGGGAACTGACATAGACGTCCCAGTTTTTTCAATTAGAAAGATTAAGGCATGATGCCTTAAGTTGCAGGACATAAAATTTATGGAATGATTTGCAAATCCCTCCATAATTTGCGACAATGGTGGCAGCCATTAGTGACTAGTATAAATCATAGTTTAATTTGTATGAAGTTTTTGTTTTTTCTCACACCTAGAGAAGAACTGGGCTTGTTAATTCACTTTCTCTCTGCATTATCTCAGTCTCTATTATCCATTAGCAATTAGAAGAAGGCTAGAAATGAGAGGAGCAAAGCTAAAATGCTCCCTCAAGGAACTGTGAGGGAAGAGGGTCATGCCTGCCAATTGCATAATTAAAAATAATGGGATTTGATGGGACTCCTCTAAGGAGACAGTCTGGATTGACAAGAAATACGTTCATAGGTAGGAAGATTCCTCCACGTGGAATGATACTAAGCAACCCTGTGGGAAGTGAAAATTTTCCATGAACACGTGCTCCTCAAACAATAAATTCATGAGTCACTTGTCAGTGTGGTCAGAGGTTTCAACGATTGGAGGATAATACTTTGTTTTTTAAGTTGGAGGTGAGAGAAATCATCAGGGAGGCAATGGAAAAATCTATGGCACAGTTTGATAAGTGAGTGTAGAAGCATGAGGAAGACAAGAGGGCTGCTGATATCGAGTT
Organism: Pinus albicaulis; assembly: GCA_034641835.2. Taxonomy (NCBI): domain Eukaryota; kingdom Viridiplantae; phylum Streptophyta; class Pinopsida; order Pinales; family Pinaceae; genus Pinus; species Pinus albicaulis. Next base: position 168,169,622 of record CM076574.1, on the reverse strand, counting down.
AATGATAGAACATTGTTGCGATATTGACTGCATTTTCCAGCTTTCCCAGTTCAATGCAAAACTGGGTTCAAAGTCAAGGAGATTAGATTGTACGTTGATGGTTCGAAGAGAACAAGCTACTAGGTGGATGCCAACAAGGTGCTACTTAGGCACTGGGAGAGGTGCTTAGAGCAGCTGCCTCACTTAATCATTCTGCCAGTGATAAGCTCAAACAACGATGATGACAACCCAAGCCAAAAAAACAAGGCATTCCATAAAATGTGCAATAAGTACCCATTATGATTATTAGTTTTTAAAGGAGGGACAAACAGTCCTTGTATTGTTACTACTCTTAATAATGCTGAAAAATAATTGATGAAAACAACATAAATTCTCTAAAATCCTCTTATACATGTAGCTGATAACAATGTTGCCAGAAGTAAGAATGCGGATAGAAGAAAAATTAGGAACTGGGAAGTGAGAATCCCAAAAAATATAAATTTTCAAAAAACAAAATGAAAACTTGAAAGATAAAGAAGATATAAAACAGTATAAATGCAAATATATTTAAATATTTTTCTTCTTAAACGATAAAGCATGATAAATTACATCATGATTCATGGTTCAAATTAAAAGGATCAATAACTTTTTTTTGCCAAGAAAACCTCCCAAGATTCCCCCCCCCCTCCCCCAAATATCCAGATGGAGAGCAGGACAATCACCAACCACAACAATAGCTGGAAACCCTGACAGACTCGACTGGCTTTTAACCTGTGACCTATACCATCCCCATCAACAACATGCCTTTGGTAGATGGTTCAACTAATTGAGCCAACCCTTAGGCCTACATAACTATTATCTATTAGCCAAATTTTGGAATTTACAATATGACTACACACCAAATTGTGGAAGCTGCGAAAATGGAGCTATGAAGATCAACTCAAAGCATTAGTGCAACTTCTCCACAATCTCATCATCCTTGTAAACAACCAAAGACCACCATGGAGAGCAGGACAACCACCAGCCACAACAGTAGCTAGAAACCCTAACAGACTCGACTGGATTTGAACCTGTGACCTATGCCATCCCCATCAACAACATGCCTTTGGCAGATGGTTCAACTAATTGAGCCAACCCTTGGGCCTACATAACTATTATTTATTAGCCAAATTTTTGAATTTACAATATGACTACACACCAAATTGTGGAAGCTGAAAAAATTAAGTTATGAAGATTAGCTCAAGGCATTAATGCAACTGCTCCATAATCTCATCATCCTTGTAAACAACCAAAGACCACCCTGTGTTCATCATCCATATTCTTTTGTTTATTGTGTAGGCCAATGCCTACATCATAGTGGACAATAGAGTGCTTAAAGAATGGATGGATTAATTAGCTAAAACGGTTTTTATTCCATTATTTGGCATTCGTACACCCATCCTAATTTCTACATTTGTTCAATGAAATTTCAAATTATGTACTCTTTTATTTATTACCTCATTTTACTTTGACATAGGGAAATGCCTTTTTAACTTCGATATATTCACTACAATAATTCCTGGTAGGTTTTGTTATTTGCTGAATTATGATCATTAAACAATATATATTTAACACGGAAGACAAAGTAATAGAAGTTAAATAAGGGACTAAGCTCGGAAGAATAAAAACCTATATAAGACCAAGAGTGGAGGATAGTAGATATGAAAAAGAGACCCCTATCTATGATGTACACAACTCACCAAAGAGATAAGGTTGATAAGAAAGCCTAACAAACTGGAAAAACTGAAATATAGATATTTAACAATATACAATAACAATAATTGACCAAACAACACAGAATTCCGCTTGAAATCCAAAAAAAGGGCACTCCACGTAACATGCTTCTATATGTCACATAATAATATCTACTTTGAGATTTTCTAATAAAAACCACATCATAATAGCTTTCAAGATTCGATAGTAGATGTTGTATAACAATATCCTTCTAGATGTGTTAGTCATTCAAGTCTCCATTAAGAAAAACCTAGGAAAAAAGAAATATTGTAGGGAAGCACTACCCTTGCTCAAATTTCAAGCAAGTATCTACAGTAGTGCACTCCCAAAATACTCTTGATCGAGTGTTTTCAAGAGCACGCTCAAAATCTGCATATTCATGTTGTCTAGAGAATGTTGAACACTCCCCAAAGAGCAGGGCTAGTCCCAGGACAATTGGAAAAGCTGTTTTTACTTTTTTTTAAACAAGTTGCCAATAGGCCTCATGCGCTCAATGAAGGGGGTTTAGAGCTTTATAAATCCCTAATCCCTCTTCATTTCTCCTTGCATTTTTCTTTCCAAAAAATAAAGAAATCGATTGTTAAAGGTCAACTATTTTGGTAGAATATCTATCATTCAAACCCAAGAACTAAGCCAACGGAAGTCCCTCATGGGAAAATTTCTTGTTGTAATTCCTATAATTAAACAATAAAAAAATGCAGTTAGCTACCTCTTGAGTCGGTTTAGTAGCCTCTGGAAGCTTCTCCTTTACCATAGAGGCTTAATCCTTCTTGTCTAAGTCAACGTCATTTCTTCGAGATCCAATTATTTGCTTTAGGACTCTTGGGAGGATGGGTTCAAGCAAATCAGAGGCCATTTTTCTATTATGATTCGGTATGTGTGGTTCGATGCTACTAGAACAAGAGCTTTCAGTACACCATGGAGTCTCACCAATCTCAGCAAAGGTCTTCATACTGTGTTATTATGAATAACACTCTATGCTATGGTGTTGATCAATGCCAAGTGCTATATCATAATGTATAACATCGACACTTCTAGGTATTGTGCTCACTGATGATATGATGCTAAGATGCTCAAAGATACTTTGTGCTACTCGGTGTTGTAGTGATAACATGAAGTTCAGTGATGAATCACTATGCTTGGATGCTGCTACAGGGATCATGATTTGAAGATCAAAGGATCAAGGAAGATGACTATGTCTTGGTCTTGGAGTGGCGAAATAGGTCAAGGGTCATGGTATTGGTATTTGTCAATTGGAATCTCTATAAGAAGAATTCGTGTGGATTTTCCTCTCAAAGAGTGAGAGGTTTTGGCCCTCGCCCATAGCCTACATGTTGTGTCTCTTGTCTATTTATGTTTATGCATTGGTTATTGTTTGATGAAGAAAGAACACTAATAATCGAACAAGAAGAAGATCTTAATCTAAAGAAGTTTAAATGCATTCACAAATAGTCACTAATGAAGATAAATCTCTTAACACAAAATCCCATAGATTTATCAACATTATAGTGGTCAAGGGCCTTCTTTTAAAAGGCTTGGTGCAGGCCTGCCCTCTCTCCAGTCATCATGAGCGACAGACAATTTTGGAGAGTTGTATGAAGCTGAATCCACCCTCCCCCCCAGTTGTAATCAGGGATTCAATTCTTTTTTTTTTTGAGTTCTTGTGAGACCCCTCTCAGGGGGATACTATGTTTTCAAGTACAAGTTACGAATATGGTCTCCTCCCTTGCAGCCAAGATTCAAGAATGGACTCGAATCCCCTCTGCGTTATGCATCTCCTTTATGAGGGCCGACAAATTTAGGATACAAATAGACTAATTGAGCATGACATATTAAACAACACGGTAATAAATCTAGTTTCTATATTGTGAGGCGAAGCTCAAGGAAGGAGTGGGCCTTCTTCCTCTCAGCCTAAATATTTTAAAAGAAGCCTTAAAGCTAGGGATTTTGAACCAGCCTCCTAAGGTGCTCTCAATGCCAACCTTTCTTGTGGATCAGATTGAAAAAATTCCATCCATTATTGTGCCAAAAAATTAATCTGACTCTCTTAGTGTTGACTACATGGAGCATGCTCTAATTTGTCGATTTAATGGATTTTTGCCTTCAGCATATGTACTTCGAGATTGGGTGGCTAAGACTTGGTTTAAGCACACTGATATGTTCTTCTCCTCAAAGGGATAATTTATAGTATATTTCAAGAACCAGAGGGATTGACAGGGGATCCTTGATCTTAGACCATGGTTTTGGGCCGATTAGGGCCCTCCATTCAACCATGGTTTGTAGATTTTAACCCCTAATAATGCCATCTTTGGCCATTCTTGTTTGGGTTCAACTCCCTAATTTACCTCTTAACTTAATGCACCGTGATATTTTAGCTCATATTGGCAATGCCCTAGACCGATTCATTAAGATCAACATGCACAAGCTAGCGAAGGGTATTCTAACCTTTGCAGCGATACGCGTGGAAGTTGATTTCAACAAGGGATTACCTAATAAAATCCTTTTGAATCGGAGGGGGCCTATTTACTCACAAACACTAGATTATGAGTACACAACCTTCAGTTACAAGTCTGTTAATAACCAAGTCACCTCCAAAATGTATGTCCTTCTTCTCAAGGGCCCTCCCCACCTCAGTAATAATTTGTTGTCAGTGTTTAGTGAAAAAGACAAAAATGTAGAATAATAACACTTCACCCTTTCCTTCTTCTTTTATAATACTTGTAAGATAATAGTAACTTTCATATCTAGGTTAAGTGTTGCCTTGTCAAAATGGGCATCTTTGTAGACTAGCTTTTAAATGTCTAAGATCTATTCAGGAGGGCGTTTCTCCATCATTGTTTTATGAAATATTCCTTTACCTAAAAACACAGATTTTCTAAAATGGTCTTCAACTTTTCACCATTACACTTATAAAAAATTGTATTCCATAAGAGCTGCAGTCTAAACCTGTATTTGCTTGAACAAAACTTGCAATTGTAGCAAAGCGAAGATAAATATGCAGCTCTAATATGTTTGGAAGAAAGTCAATTCATGATTCTAAGAAGATTTAGAGAACATCGTGGCAAAGAATTAATTGTTATTCAAGAAGCTCTAGCATTTTCTAGTGACAATGATGAGGAAGAGGATATGCATTCAAACCGTTGTGCTCGCTAAAAATCTTCAACCAGAGAAGCAAATAAAATAGTCTGTTGTAATTAAAATGACAAAACTAATGAAAATAGTAAAAACTTACAAAACAAATGCTAGAATGGCCTTAATTTTTTTCTTAATTGCAATATCCAATTCTTGAAGAATTCAAAGCCGATGCGTAGAATGGATAGTGTAGTAGTATCCAAGGTTGCAATAATAGTTGTGAGCATGCTCATAGTGCTTCAATTACAGCATATGACACTATGATCCCTAAAAGGAATTGGTAGCAACAAAAGTTTAAAGGCTGGGAAGAACACTAGACATTCAGAGAGGCAAGGACATATCAACATTGAAGATCATTTTCCAAAACATTCAATAGGTGAAAAGACAAAACTTCTTGGACAATATAGTTTCAAAAATTTAGATGTGTTAATTGGTAGGAGCTGGCATGCCTTATAGGTCCCCTTATTTGTTGTGACTAATCAATCAATAATTGCAATCGCGGCCTTAGTACATGTCAAGGGGTTTTGTACTCTAAATTTTTTATCCTTGTTACTTGGTAGAATGGCTTTCATTCACATTGTAGCTGGGAGCATTTTGAAGGAAAGGGAGATTCATATTTAGTGTGGTTTATGTTTTTTCAAAAACAAAAGTTTTGCAGAATTCCAGCATAGATTGTGAAATTTGTGGTATATGAATTAATTATATAGTGCTTCTTAATAGGGAAAAATTCTAAGATAGTGTAGTGTGGTATTTGAAGATGCCTCATATAGTTTGTCAAAAGAGGTTTTCAACGACTATGGTCTTTTACTGGATGTTTGACTACTCTTATACGTCCAAATGTTTTGTAGAATCACTCTAGGTTTGATTTTCTCTTTTACTCACTGAGTGATTACCCCTTTACATCCTAAAGGCTTGTGGAATGCTTCATGTTTGTGGAATTGGGCCTCGCAGTTTGTGAGAAAGAGTAAAATTATAGCAAAGTATTGGCTTATTTCACTTTGCAAAATATCTACAAAATAAAGCCTAAGTAATTTCTACTCATGAATCATACTTTTTTTAAAATAATTTCTACTTGTTTTCATAATTTAAGATGTTTCACTGATTTATAAATAGAGAATAGATAAATGAAACAGAAGCTTATTGATGGTGACATTATCATCGGGGCTCTGAAGCATCTTTTCTATTCCCTTGAGGTTGAGTGAGGTGCTGAGGATTCTCGTAGCAACCCTGTTGGCCGCAATGTTGGCCTTCATCTAAACCTCTCATTTAGGTCTTCTATTATTGCTCATTTATAATGAAAAATGGCCTCCAGGACTCATCAAAAGCCAATTTCATCCCCGCAAATGGTGACAAAATGCATCACAAACATTAAAGTCGAAACATGCAAGCATGGATGTGAAAAAAAGTAGTAGAATCAGATACCTGAGGTGTGTGTACTCTCTGTGTGGAACACTAACAACGGGGTGGAAAAGCAGTGAAGTTAAAAATGGAACCAATCGTAGCATCATCAATGAACTGAAGATCTGATGGTGGGGTTCTAGATTGGATATCAGGTCTGCCACTGGTAAAACCCCAAGTCCCAACTCTCTTCAATCTGGTTTTCACTCCCGCCCTTTGAAAACCGAAAATATTCTACTTAGATACTTTATGGAAAGTAAACGTTTTCGTCCCTGCCCTATGAAAATTGAAAAGATACTACTAAGTCCCAACTCTCTTCAATCTGGTTTTCGCTCTCACCCTTTGAAACTGAAAAGATTCTACTTAGATACTTTCTGTAAAGTAAACATTTTTGTTCCTGCCCTATGAAAACCGAAAAGATACTACTTAGGATCATTTGGGTTGGGAGGGGTTTTGTCAATCATCCAAAAAAAAAACAAAAACAAAAAATATTATAATTTTATTTCCTAAGTTTTTTTAAATGGTATTTGAAAAACTAACGCTTTATTGTATGTTTTTGGTTGCGATGGAAAGCATATTTGCTATATTTTGGCATATCTATTATAATAATAATAATCTATTTTTAAGATTATTTATTTTAGGTAATGGTTTTATTATTAAAATTTGTTGAGATAGGAATGTTGTATTTTTGGAATTTTAATGTAAAAGTACTTTTAATTTGGTTGTATTGAGAACATTTAATCTTTCTTGTATATTGGGTGGGTGTCAACAAAAGAGAGTATATGGTAAATGGGTTTAATATTTAAAAAGTGTTAGTCTCTTAAATGTCATATAACAAATTTGGAAGGAGTAGGGTGTGTACCCTTCTTTAGGTTAAATATATTCAAATTGTTGTGTGAATGGGGTTGTAAGAGCCTATGTTTTCATCTTGAGAAAATGGAGTCATCTCGAAGTCACTCACATAGTTTAGGTTGTCATAAGTAAAATATGTGTTTTTCCTTAAGATGTGAATGTTTAATTTTAGGTAATGTGATAATGTGGTTTCAGCGAGGCATTAAAAGAGGGAACGAGCATGCACATTTGGGATGCTAGTGTTATGTTCTTCTTGAGGCATGAATGCACATCTAAGAAGACTCTAACAAGGGTTGAAGAGGTGGAATACTTAGAGAGGTTTTTGGGGGTTGTAGTCTCACTTAGAGGTGTAGAAAAGCAAATTAAGCACCATGAGAAGTTTTGAAGCAAACTTAAGATATTTGACGAGCTGCACAAAGGCAAGTTAGCAGTGGTACTAATTGAACATTTCTTGATCGAATTTTATACCCTCTCCTTGGCACTACCGCTATGAAAGACAGAAGAAATGTGAAATATATGTGGAACCCACTAAAGAAGTTGGCAAGGTTGTTGCAACATATATGGGTGGTTTTTCCGTGTTGCAAAAGGAGTTATTGGAAATTAGAAGGTGACCATTGGAGTAGGATTTTCATGGAGTTTCAAGGAGGTGCAAGGATCTGATAAGGAGTGAATTACACAAACCTAAAAAATAGTTCATATTGGGTTAGGATATTATTTTTTTGGGACATCCAAAGTCGAAGGTGCAATATTTTATGGAGGTGTAGTCTAAGTGCTTGGGTGTAGGCCACATCTTATGGGTATCTTGTACTTTTGGTGTGTGTTAGCGATGTTAGTGCATTGTGTTTGATGAGCACTAGCTATATTATGTTTCATGAAGGAAAAAAACCCACAAATTTGAGATGTCTTAACCATTTGGAATTGTAAGATGTGTTATGCCCTAATTTTGAGGAGATAATTAGAACCATCTTAGAGTATGATGGGTCGTACCATGGACTTAGGCCCACTTGCATGAGTTGAGGTGTAAAGGTGACCCATAAGTTGATGAAAGTGATTGCAATGCTTACCTATATAAAGTGTTTATGATATAAAATTAATGATTTTTTTTTGGACAATGGAAGAGGAAGATAAGAAAGGAGAGGCACTAAGGTTTATTGTAAATCAATTAAAATGAAGGAAAAATGTCTCCTATTAGAGAGATCTTTCAAGTTGCTTCGTACTAAATTTAGTTGGAGCTAGGGAGTTGGCCTCAAAAACATTGATTGGGTACTTGAGAAATACAAGACCTGACATATCCAAGCTAGTCCATTAGATAGATTCGTCTTAGGCAAAAGTTGTAAATTCTAAGGTGCAAATCTCCCTTTTTTAATGTGGGTTTTAAACCTTCCATTTGAAAATGCTAAAAACAAGGTCATGATCTTGAAAGGAGGTCCTTGATTTTACCAAAACTCAATGCAAATGTTAATCCATGGTGTGATTCTTTCTATTTGGGTTTTGCCTTGAACATTGAGATCTATCTTTGGGTCTAGTTATTAGCCTGTCGTTTGATTTATATGTTGAGAAGGTCTTAAGGGTTGTACGGGATACAATGGTTATTTTCCAATAGTACCCCTCCCTTGAAACCTTTTAAAGAGATAGTGTGCCCCATTTTGTTGTCGTAATATTTCAACCATGATGTCTTCTTATGAGTATGCCCTTGAAGGGAGGGTAGGTAAAGGAAGTAGAAAAAAAAACAAAATTTCATGTTGAGTCAAAGGAGGGGTATAGATTGTAGGTGTCTCTAGAGGTCTTGACAAATGTGAAGGGTAAAGGAGTTTACCTATTATTGAAACACCTTATATTCCACCATTCAAGTTGCTAAAGGGCACTGACTTTAAGTGCCAAGGAAACACAAGGGAGCACTAGTTTGAAATGCATGGAAATGGATGGATAAGAGTGTGATGGGGAGTGTGAGTGAGTTCTCTGTCAGTGAGTTCTAGGTGTGTTAGGTGTCAAGGAGTGGTAGGATGCGCTAGGTAGTACCAAAGCATGCCAAGGAATGCAAGGGATGCTAACAGGTGCCACATAGTGCCTAGGGATTGTCAGACGTGCTAGGTGTTATGGCATGTCAAGATGTAAAATATGTTGCTTAGTTGTTTTATGACCACGGTTGGATGTGAGCCTTGTCTTCGTAACTTTTTAAGTTGTATGATTTGAGATTAAACATGGGTATCCTAATATGAGTTATAGGAATTTCTTACGTGAACAAGGAATGGTCTAGTTTTAGTAACTGTAACTTGGTCAAGCTATTGTAGTCGAAGCAGGATTTGGTTGGGTTCCCAAGTTGCAAAAAAATAAGGGTAGTTGTGAGGTCATGATAAATAAGGAGTGATAGGGTGTGCTAAGGAATGAAAAGGTGTGCTAACAAATTCTAGATAGTGTCAATGCATGTCGAGGAGTGTTGGGGAGTGTCAAGGCATCACAAGGGAGAACTAGGTCAAAATGCATGGAAATGGATGAATAAGAGTGCGTGCAAGGGAGTATCAATGAATTCCAGGTGTCTCAAGGACGAAGTGTGTTAGGATAATTTTAGAATAGGACTTGTAGGAGGAAATCCTACAATTGCAGTAATGGGCTAGACAAAGCATTGATGACTTTGGGCTAGGCACAACACTATTTTTTCAATAACTTGGTTGGTTACCCAAGTCGCAGAAAAAGTAAGGATATCCATAAGGGCGTGACAATTAGGGAGTGCCAAGGTGTGCCAAGGAATTCCAATAAGTGCTAACACATGTTAGACAGTTCCATTAAGGCATGTTAGGCACACTAAGACATGGAAAGTCCTAAGGTGGGAGTGAAAAGATATGTTATATAGTTCCAAGGCATGCTATAGTGCTAGGGAAGCATACCAAGATGTGTCAAGTGCCAATTTGTGTTGAGTGTTAGTGAGTGCCAAGGAAACACAAGGGAGCACTATGTCAAAATTCCTGGAAATGAATGAATAAGAGTGTGTGATAGGGAGTGTTAGTGAGTTCCAAGTGTGTTAAGGAGGGAGTGACATGGTATGCTAGGCAATGCTAAGTCATGCTAGTGTGCTAGAGTGGCATGCAGCCAAGATGTGCCAAGTTCCAGGGTGTGCCAACACATGCTAGGAAGCACTAGGGACCCACAAGTGAGCACTGGGTGAAAATAATGCATGCAAATGAGAATTTAAGAGATTGTGACAGGAAGTGTCAATAAGTTCCAAGTGTGCTAAGGAGGGAGTGACAAGGTATACTAGGCAGTGCTAAGGCATGCTAGAGGCCATGGAAACATGCCAAGATGTGTCAAGTGCTAGGGTGTGCCAATGCATGTGAGGGAGTGTTATGGAGTGCCGGGGAAAAACAAGGGAGAACTAGTTTCAAATGCATGGAAATGAATGAATAAGAATGTGTGACAGGGATTGTTAATGAGTTCTAGGTGTGTTAAGGAGTGAGTAACAAGGTATGTTAGGCAGTGCCAAGGCGACATGCCAATATGTGCCAAGTGCCAAGGTGTGCCAATGTGTGCCAAAGAGTGTTAGGGAGTGTTAGGGAGTGCCACAGAAACACAGGGGAGAACTAGTTCGAAATGCATGGAAATGAATGGATAAGAGTGTGTAATAGGGAGTGTCGGTGAGTTCTAAGTGTGCTAAGGAGGGAGTGACAAGGTTATATGCTAGGTAATGCCAAGGCATGCTAGAGTGTTAGGGCATGTCAGGGAATGGTAGGGTGTGTTAGGGAGTTCCAAAGCATGCCAAGGAATATAGGGTATGCTAGCACGTGCCACATAGTGCCAAGGGATTGTGAGACATTCCACGTGTTATGGCATGTCAAGATGTAAGCTATGTTGCTTAGTTGTTTCACGGCCATGATTGGACGTGAGCCTTGCCTTGGTAACCTTTCAAGTGGGATGAGTTAAGATTGTACATGAGTAGCCTAATATGAGTTATAATGCATTCTTAGGTTAAAAATGCATAGTCTAGTTGTAGTAAATGAAACTTGGTCAAGTTGTTGTAGTCGAGACAAGACTTGGTTGGGTTCCCAAGTTTAAAAAAAACAAGGGTAGTTTTGGGGAAATGATATTTAAGGAGTGCCAGGGTGTGCCAATGAAAGAAAAGGTGTGTTAACACTTGCCATATAGTGTCAATTCATGTTGAGGAGTGTTGGGGAGTGTCAGGGCATCACAAGGGAGAACTAGTTCAAAGTGCATGGAAACGAATGAATAAGAATGTCTTCCATGGAGTGTTAGTAAATTCCAGGTGTCCCATGGACAAAGTGTGTTAGGATAATTTCATAATAGGACTTGCAAAAGGCAAGCCTATGATTTTGATAAGTGGATGGACAAAGAAGTTTCAGACAAAGGGAGACTTTGGGCTAGACACATCATTATTTTTTAAATGATTTGGTTGGGTTCCCAGTCACAAAAAAGTAAGGATATATATGAGGGCATGACAACTAGGGAGTGCCAAGGTGTGCAGGAAATCCCAGGAAGTGCTAATACATGTTAAAAAGTTCCAAGGCATGTTACGCATTCCAAGATGTGCTAGGTGCTAGGGTGTGGTGCCAACACATGGTAGGGAGTTCCATGCAAACAAAAGAGAGGATTAGTTTCAATTGCATGGAAATGAATCAATAAGAGTGTGTGATAGGGGGTGTTAGCAAGTTCTAGGTGTGCTAAGGAGAGAGTGACAAGGTATTTTAGGTAGTGCCAAGGCATGATAGAGTGCTAGGAAAGCATGCTAAAGTGTGCTAATGTGTGCCAAGGAGTGTTAGTTAGTGCTAGAGAAACACAAGGCAACAATGTGTCATAATGTGTGGAAATGAATGAATAAGAGTGTGTGACATTGAATGTCAACGGGTTCCAAGTGTGCTAAGGAGGAATGACAAGGCATGCTTGGCAGTACTATGGAATGATAGAGTGTTGGGGTGGAATGATATGCCAACACGTGCAAGGAAGTGTTAACTGGGAGTGTCAGGGAAACACATGGGAGCACTGTGTCAAAATGCATGGAAATGAACAAATAAGAGTTTGTGATTGAAAGTGTAAGTGAGTTCTAGGTGTGCTAAGGAGGGAGTGACAATGTACGTTAGGCAGTGTTAAGGCATGATAGAGGCAAAGGCGGCATGTCAAGATGTCCTAGGTGTTAGGGTGTACCAACACGTGCCAAGGAGTGTTAAGGAATATTATGGAATCACAAGGGAGCACTAGCTAAAAATTCATGGGAATGAATGAATAAGAGTTTGTGACTGGGAGTGTCAATGAGCTTTAGGTGTGCTAAGGAGAGAGTGAAAAGGTCTGCTAGGCAGTGCCAAGGAATGATAAAGTGCAAGGTGGCATGCCAAGATGTGCTCGAGTTCTGTAAATCCCGTTTAAGGAGGTGAATCAACCATATTTTCTGTCTCTAAGGATAGAGGTGTTACTACCATTTTTATTTCTCTGTCGGGTGAACCAGTTTTGGTGCCCAGGATTTTTGTACTTAGATTCTGCATAATAATGAAAACCCTAGTTCAGAGCTAGCTGCACCAATCTTGCCACATTGGGTTTTGTCTGGGGACATTTGTCCAGAAAATCTGTGTGTCACTTTGTCTATGAGCATGTTATTCAATATTTGATATGTATGTGCAGCCTACTAGTTGTATTTACTTTGCTAATTTACTTAATATTTTAGAAATTAACTTGTAACTTAATTCAAGTAGGAGAAGTAAATCAAGATACTATAATAGGGTTTCTTAGATTAAGAAAAATTCACATGGTATCAGAGTGATTGCAGATCAAGATGGATCTCCAGTAAATCAGCTAAAGAAATTTGTGTTGCAGAGAGAAGCAGAAGCAACAAAGAATCCAGAGAGTGCAGCGCAGCACCATAAGGACGTAGAGGTAGCAAGAGCCACACAGGGGCTAATGTAGTCCCAACTAGGTGACGCAGAGACTGTGCAGTACCTTCCAAAGGGATGCAGGAGCAGTCTGCGCTGTGCACTCACTCTGTAGAGGCTGTGCTGAGCTAGTATGCTCGTAGAGAGGCCAACCAGGGTGACACAGTCCAGTATCGAGTTTTGTGCAGATTTGTCGTGAACTGAAAGCAGAGCTTCAGAAGTTGTGGGTGGGGTGGAGATTCTGTCAGTGCAGAATCATGCCTAAGCTAATTTGACAAAGACTGAGAGGAGAACAACTGCTCAACAGATTTCATTTCCAAAAGAAATATGAGGATCGATTGTAGGGTGATCGAAGAGAGAGGATTCGTTGTGTTTGGCATATTTCCAAGGAGGAAATCAGTTATTAGAGGGATCAGAGGGTGGCTTTTTTCGCTAAGGACCCTAGATCTGAGCTTCTGTTGAGAAGTGGGAGAGGAAGATTTGTTCCGACAGAGATCTGAGTAGATGAAGCCTCACAGACTGCGTGATCAGGATAGGTTGGACGACCTGTCCAAATTTTCTATCTGGAAGGCCAGAATCCTAGTAGTCCTAGAGGCATACAGCTTAAGGGAGCATGTAGAAAAATTTGTGGTTGTCAATGGGCAGGGGTCCTTCAGTTGCTTACTCTCAGAAATTGAGTTACAGTGCAGCAGTTGGCAGCATGATGCAACAATTTGAGATGGAGTTGTAGTATGGATGTAGCAGTGATGGTGGCAGAGTCATGGGCAGTAGTACAGAGAGCAGCATCAACACAGTAATGAAGGGTAGCAGGTCAAGCATCAGCGCGGAGACTGATGATAGAGATTAGAGCAGTACTACAGGGTGAAGTGTATTACTAGAGCACGTTCCTCTCTAAGAGGGAGTGTTGATATTTTGGGGTAGTATCGGATGTGCTCTAGCTCCCAAATTTTGTGGAGGAGCTGGAGTACATGAGATCTCCAAGTCCAAGAAAGCCTTTGGAGAAATTCCATCAGGTTTAAGAGATATTCAAATAATTAATATTTTTAATTAAGGACCCTAAGTATAACTTAGGAAAATTAAAATATTAAAGTGAATTAAATTAAACATGTGATGAGAATGACTTAAGTGACGTGAATCAAGCAGCTTCTAACCATCGTCGTTGATTAGAGATTAGATCACAGTGGTTGATGTATCAATGAGAAAAGTATAAGAGAAGCTTTTAGGATCAGTTGGAGAACACATAGTACATTGGTGGAGCACTGAAGCTAAGCTGAGATTATAGGGCTTGGTTTGCTAAGAATTTCAGAAATGTTTCAGTTGCAGTGAGGTGCAGTATTAGCAAGGTGATGGTTTGATCCCAGGCCAAGAGTACAACAAAGGCAGAGAAGCAACATTCCCGACCAAAGCAGAGGCAGCCAGGTGCTATGCAGTCCAGCCAGAGCCCAACAAGGGTAGTGCAGAGGCAGCAGGATCCACGCAGGGCTGACGTAGGGGCAGTGTAACCCCTTCAGGGATGACGCAGGCCCTTCCTGAGCAGTGCAGAGGCTGATGCAGAGGGATTCAGATAAGCGTTGGGGTTTCCGGTGGGATAGAAAGGGCTCTATTTTTGTAAATATCGTTTGAGGGTGTGAATCAACCATATTTTTTGTCTATGAGGATAGAGGTATTACTACCGTTTTTATTTCTCTGTCGAGTGAACTAGTTTTGTTTTTTTGTTTTGTTTTGTTTTGCTATGGGGACAGTTCTCCAGAAAATCTGTGTGTCACTTTGTCTACTGTACTTGGATTCTACATAATAATGAAAAGCCTCTAGAGCTAGCTGCACCGATTTTCCCACATTGGTCCTCTATTTATTTTTTATTTTTTATTTTTAATCTGGGGACAGTTCTCTAGAAAATATGTGTGTCACTTTTTCTATGAGCATGTTATTCATTATTTGATCTATATGTGTAAGTTTCTAGTTGTATTTACTTCGCTAATTCACTGAATATTTCAGAAATTAACTTGTAAATTAATTCAAGTAGGATAAGTAAACCAAGATACTGCAGTTGGGCTTCTTAGATTAAGAAATTTTCACATTCCCTAGGTCTAGCCTCATTAGGTCACATGGAGAATCAATTTCCCAGGAATCTAGCTAGAGGAAAACTTCTATCTCCTAGAGGCAACTGTGTTGGTGGGTCCCCTCACTCTCCTCGGAATTTGGGCCAATTCCAACGATGGAATCTCCGAAGGGCCTCAAGCCCTAGCTCTAGGATCAAGTTTTTCCTAGGTGTTCCCAAAACTAGAATCTAGTAGGATCAATTTTTCCTATCGAAGTAAAAACTCTTGCCTGATCCTTTCCCCTCACCTTTTCCAAGATATGAACATCATTGGTTTCTAAATACCATCCCCGTGTGGTCCCATTTTGTGTCAAAGGCCTTTCATAAAGGACCATTAAGGAATCCAGGTTCCCAAAGGATTTTAGTGATTTTAAAATTCCTTCATAAGTCTTATTCTTCTCCCTCAACCCTTCAATCCCCATCCTCTCTCCCTAGAAGATCAATTCCCTTGCTTAAAAGGAAATCAAGTCCCACTCTTTATTTTATCTTGGGGAAATGGTTTCTAGGGTCACTTCCAACCTAGTCATTGACCTATACTCTATAAGTGACTTCCAAAACTACTGGGACTCCTCCCATCAGTGAAAGTCTGTGAAGAGTAAGGAGCCTTAGTTGTGGTTACAATGGGCTAATCCTCCACCATTGCCCTTGTCCTATTCGTTGTCCTCTTAGGAACCCCTTTTAGGTCCACTACTAGTTTTAGTGGTAACAAGTTGTTCACAACTCCATTTGTGAACAACTCTTTGGTATGCCCACTTTTTCCATACTATGACTAGAATATGAGAAGTATACGGCTATGGAGGTTGCCCTTCTTCTCACTGAATCAATCCTCTATAATATAGTGAACTAGGGCTAGTTGGCTGGCCCACTTGACTGCTACTTTATTCCTTAAAAGTCAGCACATCCTTAGGCCCTATACACATGCCATTCTACCAATCTTGTTGTCCTTCATAAGAACAAGAGTCAGGGCTCTTATGTGATAGTCACCTAACAACCCTTCAACTATACCTGGACTACCATCAATCTGCCTAACCATAGTCAATTATTTTTATTGATCTAGGGCCCACAATATTGTTTTCATCGAGGACTCTTCAAATCTGCCACTTAACAATGGTTTGAGTCCTCTCAAAATCATCGTTCTTGTGTATCGACAATTTGATATTTGTTGTCTGATCTATGAACAAATATTAACTACTCCTCTTATCATCCTTCTAACAATCTATAGATGACTGAACTAGGGTCACATATCAGCACTAACAATCCATGGACTACTTTTTTATAGGTTGCTTCAAATCTATGTCTAAAACTCTATGGATAGTCCACCAAAATCAACTCCTCTGCATGTCAATACATTCTTCATATGGCACATTTCTTTTGCATGCTTAATCTTCTGCTCAGGTTCCACCCTCTTTGGATCTATTATCTCCACACATACTGAATTTGCAAACCATCTTCCAGATTTTCAGTCTATATTGCAAAAATAAACCTCGCTCTAAGGGTCATAACTCGTCTTCTTCTACGCAAATTTGTCACAATCTTAAGGGCATACCTTATGAACTAAACATGCTAGGAAATTTTCCTAACTAGAGAATTATACTTATGTATTTCTAATTGTCGTAGAACAAACCATATCCACCCTTAAAAAAAACACGACTCTTGCCTCCATAAGAGACTCGACCTAGCTCATATGGATTCATAGATTATGGGCATTTATTTTACTGAATCTTGACATGAACTTCAATTCTCAATGTCGAACCTCAAACTAGGGTTACCTCAGTCAATATTATGCCTGCGTCTACTTCTGTTCTGGCTCTAAATTACAGTGCAAGCCCTCCTCCATTTATGTTGGTTTTTATCATAGACCTTGCAACCTACTAACCACCATAAGGCAAGATGGTATCAACCCTCTCTTCTATCTCATGTGGAAAGTCTAACCAACAGGACTCAATCTGATCTTTTAATGTACTAAAACAAGATATTGAATCCTTCCTACAATTCACGGAAACAAAACACGATCGCACAATAAAAGATGTATATGGAGAAAGCAACTGCTCAAAACCCTCTATCTCTATTGTGTATTAAGTCAAGGAATCATGAAACAATACAATTCTTAATCCCTCTTGAGATTATCCAGCACTCTGCCAATTGTCTCCTGCTGATCTAGGCAAAATTGGTATAATACTTAGCCAATTCTCAACCTTCCTTCAGCCTGCCTTGCTCATGCAATTCCTATGGAATTAGCTCCCTATTAATTAGGAAAATTAGCCTTCCTTTACTGCACAATCCATCATGGCATCCCAATGACTTTATAATTGCACATGGGAAATTTTCTATAAATACAAATGATAGTTTTGTTCCTCTGAACTATGTTACAATAAGGCTCAAGGGACTTTTTATTATTTAAAAAGAAGAGAAAAACCTAAACAACCAAAACCCTAACCCGAGGAGGTGTAACACCAAGAGTTTATGGGCCCCATTGGGGTTAGTTGGACAACCAAATTCAGGGGGTCATAACTTGGTCATATGGTCTTTGTTTGACGCACATGATACTTTGTTAGAAAGATCTCTCTGAGGACTAAAATAATTATGTGATTTCTATGAAATTGTCAAACCTTTCATCCCCAAAAAATGTCATTTGGGGCCTCAAAACGGCTCCGGAAGTTCAGGACCAGAAAAACTGACAAAAATAGTAAACTGTGCTATAATTAAAGAAATTGAAAAACTGAAAGAGACAATGGCGAGGTCCCAAGTGGAATAAGCGGGTGGCCACCAATATACACCTCGATCACCTCAACTCGAATCTCTTGAGATAACTTAGTCATCATGATTTAGTTAATTGGCACACGTTGTTATGAGATGAAATTACAATTTATTGTCCAATTTGTTTAAGGGAAAAATAGATTATACGCCTCACATTCCTCACTCCTCGTACATCAAAATTCCTCACTAGTATGGGTGCATTTTTTTTTGTCCTTTCTAGTTTCCAATTTCATTATTTCTTGTTGCAAATTCCAACACTCCCTCTCAATAAGAAAGGAATTCAATCTATCCCCATCTTGTACCTTTGGAATGTTCTGTATGCAACACTTCTCTACTGTTGTTTTCACCTGCAAATCTTGAAATTGAATAGCCTCCGAACAACTGAATCAGTATAATGCATTTGTCATAAGAGTCTTATGACTACTGCTAGCTACTACACCTGTCTAGTATTGGATTCTCTGTGTTGCTGCTGACATCTGCATCTGTGCCCTTTGAATTGTTGCCAACTTTGAGTTGCACTCCAGTATCTAACATCTATCACTCTGATTTCTATCTTGCTGGCATCTGACTGCATCATTATAACTACTCCTTCTTGCTACTGTTGTACTATGGGCTCCTCGTAGCTAGGTTCGATCCATGAGACACACCATCTCAATGGACCCTACCCAAATTTCTTATATTAGGATTACGTCTACACATCACCCCACCTTTCACCTGGAACTATGGCTACATGTGCTCCCTCTACCCATCTGGCTCAAAATTCCCCCCTCATGGAGGTCTCTTCTTGAGTGGACACTTCCACTCAGTCTCCTCTCTGCTTCTCCGATTGTGGCTGCTCCACAACCTTCTGAGACTGCTTCTGAGGCTACATGTTGAGAGGTAATTTTTGCTCCATCTCAACCAACAAGCCTCTAACCTCTTATTTTCTCCTCAAAGCTTTGCATGCATCTGGTACCTCAAGTGCATATAGGTTTTTGACTTGCACACATTGTAATTGTCTCGTCATTACAAAAGTTTATAAAAAAGAGCTGATTTTAAATCGTCAATATCTCCCTCATCCGAGCTCCGATTCGACCGATTTTTTATTTTATTTTTTCCATGTGGGTAGTTTTTCGAAAGGAATCCAAAAATTCTATTTGTTTTTTAAAAAATTACACCAAAATCTTCATATATTCTCTACAAACTCGCCGCCCAAAAGAATCTTGCTATGATACCATGTAAAAAATCTAACCAACGAGATTCAATTTGATCTTGTAATGTACTAAAACAAGATATTGAATCCTTCCTACAATTTGCGGAAACAAAACACGGTCGCACAATCACATATATGTAAGAGAAATAAATTATCAATCGCACAACACAATATGTATCTGGAGAAAGCAACTACTCAAAACTCCTCTATATCTATGGTATATTAAGTCAAGTAATCATGAAACAATACAATGCTTAATCTCTCATGATATTCTCCAGCACTCTGCCAATTGTCCCCTACTGATCTAGGAAAACTCGGTCTAGTAATTAGCCAATTCTCAACCTTACTTAAACTTGTCTTGCTCTTGAAATTCCTAGGGAATTAACTGCCTATTAATTAGGAAAATCAGTCTTCCTTGATTGTGCAATCCATCATGACATCCCAATGACTTTATAATTGCACATGGGAATTTTTCTCTAAATACAACTTATAGTTATTTTCCCTTTAACCTCTGTCTCAATTGGTTCTTCCTCGAAACTGACATGCATGCAGCTATTAATAGTGAATTATCAGTTATCTGATTGATTGCTCATTTTGAATTAAATCTAAGTTAATTCACTGGACCTCTTACTAGCTCGTCACTCAGTTAAAACTATTTAAATTGTTTTTACCTCATTTAATTGAGTTAACTAATTCACACATGCACACTACTAATGCATCAACTGCAATTGGACCCCAAAAATATTAGAATCCATCTATATGCCTCATCTTAGACCCTCAACTCGATTTTCTTGAGCTAACTCAGTAATCATGATTTAGTTAACTGACACAAGTTGTTATGAGATGAAATTACAATTTATTTAAGGGAAAAATAAATTAGACGCCCCACATTCCTCTCTCCTGGTGCATCAAAATTCCTCACCAATGTTGGTGCATTTTTTTTGTCCTTTCTGGTTTCCAATTTCACTGTTTCTTGTTGCAAATTTCAACATTTCATAATTTGATGCGGCCTTCACACAAAGACACCATTGAAATCACATGCCGATATTCTCATGAGAAACCTCTCTTAAGCTTGATCTTCCAGAAGAGAACCAACAATATTCCATCCTACTTCCTAGCTCAAACAGAGTAGTAAGGCATGCAACATTCTTGTGAACCCTCGCATGATGATCTTGCTCTTGGAGGATGATTATGACCTCCCTTTAACAACCCTTACTCGGCCCTCGTACTCGACCTACTTTAGGACTACATCTCTCTTCGCCCCCTTGATCAAATGAGATCCTTCTCACTTGATATTATTTCCTTCATCCTAAGGCCTCCTTAAATATTTTTTCCTAGAACTGTTAGGAACCCTCTAGAACTTATGGGTTTTATCCACTCAGACCTTAGGAAATCTTAATTTTCCTTTAGATTTTAAACCCCATATTGGGTCCAAAGTCCCTTTGCTTGGATTCTTTGCCCTTAAATCCTTTTGTGACCAAACTCACACAAACCCATATGAATAGGCTTATGGATTACCTCCCAAGCTACACAATTCAACAACATAGTCTAGTTGTAGTAACCGTAAATTGGTCAAGCTCTTGTAGTCAAGCGAGGCCTTGGTTGGGTTCCCAAGTTGCAAATTAAGTAAGGGTAGTTGTGAGGGCGTGATAACTAGGGACGGTTAGGGCATGTGAAAGAATGAAAAGGTATGCTAACACATGTCAGACAATGTCAATGCATGTCGAAAAGTGTTAGGGAGTGTCGGGGAATATCAAGGGATAACTACGTCAAAATGCATGGAAAGGAATGAATAAGAGTGTGTGCCAGGGAGTGCCAATGAATTCAAGTGTGCTAAGGAAAAATTTTGTTAGTTGGAGAAGTTCAGAATAGGATTTACGGGAGGCAAGCCTATGGTTGTTATACGGGGCTCGACATAGCACTAGTTTTAGACAAAGGGAGATCACTTTGTGCTAGGCACAACATTGTTTTTCCTTTAGCTCTTTTTTTTTATATGAGATGTGGCACACTTTGGCTACATGCTCATGTTTTAAAATATTCTAGATAATTGCATATTGTACATTGTTGTGTATAAGTTTTGGGGCACTCATCTTGTTTCAGCTTATATCTTGTGTGCCTTATGAATCTTGAGGTTCTTGCAAACTCTCAGTTAATGTTCTACTATTTATATGAACTGAACATACATGTGAAATATTGCTTGTGTAAGCTATGTTTCTTAGTTGTTTTATGGCCATGCAAGATATATCATGTGATCCTTGTCTTGGTAACTAGTTAAGTGAGACAGTTTGAGCTTGGACATGAGTGGCATAAGATGAGTTATAGGAAGTTCTTAGGTGAACAAGGCACAATCTATTTGTAGTAGGTTCAATTGTTCAAGTTGTCACGGTTGAAGTAGGCCAATATTTTCACATGGACTGCAGTAGCCAAGGACTTGATAGGGTTCCCAAGTCGTGAAAAAATTTAAAGGCTAGCTGTGAGGAAATGAGTGCCAAGGCATGCTAGGGAATGCTAAGATGTGCTAGATAGTGCAAAGGCATGTCAAACATGCTAGGATGTGCCAAGTGATAAGGCATTCCAAGATGTGCAAGGGTGTGTCAATGCGTGTCAGGGACTGTCAAGGCAACAAAAGGGAGAAGCAAGTTAAACTACAAGGAAATGAACACACAAGAGGGTTAATAAGTCATTAGTGTACCTTTTCCAAGAGGGGCATGCTAGGCACACCAACACTAGGTGGAAACAGGTGCCAAATTCAAAGTCTTAGTGCATTCTAAGTGCCAAGTATTCCTTTGTTGCTTCTCATATACTTTCCAACAATTGATCTCAAATAAATTTAATATTAAACCATGCCAAATCATACCAAGGCATCTCAACATATTCCATACATGCTAAGACTATCCAAGCGCCAACACGTGCCAAGCGCTAATATGTGTCAGGAAGTGTTATGCATGTTATTAAGTGGAAGGGCACGTTGAAGAGTTATAAGGTGTGCTAGAGAGTGCTAATGCATCTTGAGCAGTGTTAAGGAGTACTATGACAAAAAATTAAGGGAGAACTAGGTAAAAATTCATGGAAGTTAATGAATATGAGGAACGTGTGCCAAAGACTAGTGTTAATGAGTGCTAGATGTCATGCCAAGGAGAGAGTGACAAGGTATGCTAAGCATTGGTAAGGCATACTAGGGAATATCAAGGCATGCCAATAATTCCCAAAGTGTGCTTGGGATTTCCAGGGTGTGCTAATTAATAGTGCCAATATGTCCCAATACATGCCAGGTGCTAAGGATGTACAGGGTGCTAGGGTATGTCAATATGTGTCAAGGCAACAAAAGGAAGAACCAATAAGAGGGTTATAAGTTGGGACTTTGTCTTTTTTCAAAAGGGGCGTGCTAGGCACAGTAAGAATAAGTCCCAATACATGCCAAGTGGCATTGTGTGCCAAGTGCTAATGTCTGTCAATGCAGTCAACCAAGGTGTTCCAGAGCATGCTAGGGACTACATGCATGCCAACACATGCTAGGAGAGTTCCATGTTGTGCTAGCGCATGCCACCATGTGCTTGGGCATCAGTGTCATCACAATATGTTCTAGGTACAAAGATGTTCCAAGACATGTGAGGTGCTAATAAATTTTAGTGGGTGCTAAAGCATTAATTCAAGGTCTGCCTAGATTGTCGACGAGTGTTAGGTCTTTCTCATTAATAGAATTGTCAGAGCTTTATTATGTATTAAATAATATATTTCCTACACACACTAGTGGAACTTTATCTAAAGGAGCTTTCTAGATAGTAAACTTAATATATATGAATCATGTGTTGACTCATACGAAAACTCTATTTGACTAGTCATTACATCATGAGGGAAATGATAGACACTAATTACTTCTTTAAAAAATGACTGAATCTAACCACTATGGCCTTGGACATATTATAAAAAATACTCCACAATAATGGTCTTAAATTGTTATCTTTTGACAAAAAATATATTAACAGACACATTGCGTCATCAAAAACTCATTGGAATTATCAATGATGACGAACATTTTTTGACCGTCACCAAAAGTAACAAAAAGAGCATTGGTGAGGGTCATTAAAAGTTCATCAGTATAAGTGTCACCAAAGAGAGAATTGGTGATGGGCCTTTAACGACCCTCACCAAAAGTGTCATTGAAAATGGCTTTGGTGACGAACCTTAACTTACCATCACTATATACACTTACAATGACGCTTTTTTAAGGACCGTCACCATATGTGACATTGGTGACGGACCTTAAAGGTATGTCACAAGCATGACCCTCACCAATGTCCTTTTTTCTTTTTGTGAGACTTAGGATAATCTACAAAAGAAATTTACCCAATAGTTGAGAAAGTATCCTAAAGAGACATTGGCCGACTTTTGCACAACTAAACACTTTGGCCTTTACAGAAGTACCTACCCCAACTACAATCATCAATAATATAAAGGAAAACGAAAACACATATTTTGTGTTTTTTTTTACTACCTAAACAAATAAAGAGACCTTGAAACCTTGGTCCGTTAAATTTTTTATAACTCAACATCTTATCCTTCATTGTTAACCATATAATAGTTGTAATTTTTTTCCATATTGGAGGGCATAAATACTTCAAAGAAAGGTTAACGGCAATGAGGTCCTCTCTAGGGATGATCTAAACATATTATGTAATGGAAATGATCTTCAATATTCCAACATATGTTGTCCACCCCAATTTTTGGGAAGATTAATCTCTTATATATGTTTTTTAAAAGGATTCTTCTTTCTTCATATGTAGTTATCATTCAAACATCTTAGTGCACAATTTCCTTGGGTTCTCCAATGACCAACAACATAGATTCATCCTTTTCTTTGTATCTAGGTACAAGTTCTATCAATACCAAGATTGGTAGTTAGTGGCTTGTGATTATCTATTCTTCTTCCAAAATCTAGTTGTCCTCTCATTTTTATGTCCCATAAAGAGAAATATGTTAACTATGTCTCTATTGGAATTTATTTCATTCCAAATAGATGATACTTTTGACAATGGATTATGAGATGAGATGGGGGGTGGGTCGTAATTTTGTAGATACTTCCCTTAAAAAAAAATTTGAAGTTTGCATCCCTTAAAGAGAAACCTCTAGTATATCTTTGCACATGGAGCCTTATTCATTATAGCCATTATCCTACCCATTTCGAGACAAGGACAAAACTATAATTTAATAGTTCCCAATTATTCTATACCAAGGATCCTTGTTTCAAATGTTTATTAAATATTTTTTCAATATCACCATAATATGTTTTGGATTAAATATGATGAAACTCTAGTATACAAGGTAAACTAAAAGTGTAAATTATACATGAATAATTTTCTCTAGCAAGGTTAAAATTTTGTTAGTCCAAGAATAACTACCATTCAATTATTTATTGAGTACCTCCCATCAAGTGTAGGGAACCTCAAATATAAAACATGGAATATATTTTCTTTAAAACCATTGATATGTAAGAATTCAACTTTTGAGCTAAGACATACATTAATGAATAAAATGTATACTTTTTCTTCTTATAAAACTAACCCATAGCCTTATCAAAAACCTTGATAATTTTTTAACAAGGTATGGCTTCTCTAATACTAGCAACCCCTAAAACAAAGAGTCTTCAACAAATCAAAAATGTTTGGAAAGGTCCAAGCTAGAAGTGAATTTTATGATTTCCAAGAATCTAGAATTTGGAACTTTTTTTATGATAACAGTAAAGGAGTCAACCAAAAGGATAAAAATAAAAGGTGAGAGTGGACTAATTTGTCTAAGGCTTATGGAGAATGTGAATAATTCTAAAGGTTTTGTATTAACCAACTGGTGAGGAGTGTTGAGTGTTACATGCAAATTATGTCAAAGAAAAATTATATACTTCATGTTTTCTTGAACTTGTTATGGATTATGACGAGCATATCAAACATTAGTTTCTTAAAGTAGAAGAATTTCAACCCCTTAGATCATTTAATATAGTGTGACTCGAAATGGAGCACCAAATACATGAAAGTACAATAAACATATCAAGCAATTTAAAGGATGGAAATTTGGAGTGATATTGATGATGAGCACACAAGTGACATATATTATGGTTGTTTTATTTAGAGAAGGTTGACGAGGAATGGTGAATTGACAATTGTCACTTATGGGAAGACTACTGCTTCCACATTCTCTTTGATGATTCTATTCCATCGTATGAAGAGAGCATCATTAAGGAAAGACATAGTCTATTTAACTACTAGTTTTTAGTTTTCACATTCTCTAATGTTAGTGCTCCTTCTCAATCCAAGACCAACCTTTTATAGTTGTGTGGATGTTTTTCTGTGAATTTTATCTACTCATATCCAAGTGATCATGTTATTCATCTAGAACACCATAAAGTTCAAGTATATTCCATGGGAGTCAATATGACCACTTTGACATGGATCTTAGGTCTATGGAAGAGCTCCTTGGTTTATTTTACTATAGTAATTAGTGGTATCACATGGGACATTGACTACTTCATCATAGTGGTCAACACTCTTATAAAGGACCATTATTTATGGTGGAGCTTCTTTTAATACTTTAGCATGGGGGCTAGTGCTTGCACACGGGACCTTGGTTCCTGGGGCTACTTCAAAAATGCAATCAACACTTATCCATGGTACCCTAGTTAATGGTTATACCTCCTCCCAACAAACATTGAAGATAATAATTTTCTAATGAGGGCAACACAAGGGTGTAATGGGGGGATAAAAGTGGAAACCATTCAATGTAAGGTATAGTAGGTACATTATGTTTGTTATTATTGAATAAAACCCATTGTGATAAATTAGTATTGAATAAATGTAATGGTGACTCATTAAAGGAGATCCACTAGGTAATGAGGAGGTTGTTATATTAGGGTTTTCTTCTTGGTTATGATTAAGGATGGAGTCCTCTTTGTGAGGCATGTGGTCTCTGTTGTATTTGGAGATTAGCTCATTGTGAAGTCACCAACCTTGACAGGCAATATTCATTCCATAAAAGGATCAATGCAAGTTGTTACCCCACCTTTAGAGCATTTTTATGTAATAAAGTCAAGGGAATTGTCTATCTTATTATTGGATATCTTGTACGTTATAGAATTTTAGATTTAAAGTACTTAACGTATATGAAAGATAATATATTTAGTTGTAGTAACTATGTGTATAGAGTTCATTGTGCCATTGTATCTCATAGATACACTTGTCTTGAGTCTTTGCACTTGTCTTTGTGCAAGGGAGGACGAAACCAGGTTTTGTGTGAAGAAAAAACTAGATGAAACTTGAAGTGTAAGGGTTGAAGTCCTTCTCTATAAAGGACTTATGGTTTTTGGGAAAAGAAAGTCAATGGGAGACTTGGAGAACTTTACTTTGAGAGATTGAGTGAGGAAATTTTGGGGAAATATCAATACTGGACTTGTTGATGTTTAAACTAGCTCATTGTTGAGCCTTTAGAATGGCTAGGGGTAGTTTGGTGTGATACCATGCTAGGCCATGATTAATATTCAAGGTTTGTTGATGATGATGGAAGCCCAAGCTAGGATTGAGGTCATTGTGTTAGAAGTACTTGGGGTTTGTGGTAAAGAAACTTTGGAAGTGAATTAAAGCACTTTGCTTGGAGAACTTGTGTGAGGTAATCTCGGATAAAGAGCAAGGGTGGACTTACTTGTGTTTGTGCTAGCCCATTATCAAGCCTTTTAAGTGATTAAGAGTATCTTGGTGTGATGCCTTGTTGGTCCATGGTTGTTGGTCAAGGTTCTTTATTGATGATGGATTCCCTACATAAATTTTGGATGCATTAGGAAATCCCAGGTTATGAAAACCTTGAAGGATTATCTTGTACAATCTCACGATAAGTTGTTTTTTGTTTTACTATAATGGTTAAATTGTATCACAATGTTTTGAAGGCCCGCTATTTAGCATAATAACTCGAATAAAGGGATGGGTTTCCAAATTCCATAGTATAATAATTATCAAAAAGACTAAAAACTTCAAAATAGAGGCAAATGCATTCATCTATCTTTCTCAGAGAAATGACTTTTGATTCCATTGGTATAAACCTTAATAAATTGTCTTTGGATAAAAAATTTGATTGCATAACATAAGAAACACCTAGAATTAGAATAATGCATGGTCACTGTGAGACTCATTTTGTTCCTCTGAAAGAGGAAAGTCCTTTTATTCCATGGGTTTCATTACCACTTCTCTTAACTCTTGTCGAATTGATTCCTCTTCTTTATCTTCTCAAGGAATTGAACCAATTAATCACTAATTAAAACTTTGTGCTGAGCTTATCATCACATGGATAAATATATTGCATTCCTCTTAAACCTTAGCAACTTTCCTCCATTACTCAACAATAATTTCCAAAATCTTTACATGCCCTTAGTTGAAGGAATCCTTCTATTCCATGCCCTTATTTGCATGCACCGGGTGTTTTTTTCCAATGGCATGATGGAGAGGGAGTGTGGGGAGTGTGCCACTGCCTTCAGATCAGAGTTGGTGCTCTGAAAGAGTCTCTAACATCCCTGGATGTCACTAAGATTGTAATCAATAATTATTCCTCCAAAGTCATTTCACTTGTTTTCTATATTTTTGGGACTGAAATTTCCCTTGGTTGTGTAGCTTCGAGGACTTTTAAGTAGATCCGATACAGGGATGGGGATCGAACTGGGACTGGTTGATCACAACACACCACCTATTTTTTAAGATAATGAATTCAATATTTCGATGATTTTATCATATTTAAAGTTTTGGAAACATTTCTTAGCCCATTATTACTCCCAAGAAGGATAATACCATTGATATTGAAAAGAATGGAAGTAATCGACAACATTTATTTTCGTTGCGTGGGTTCTTACTGTGTAATATTTAAGGGATGGTAGTTGTCAGCATGAGGTAACGCTTACCTCACTTAAATTCATGATCGGATGGAAGACATACTCAAGTTCACAACGCAACGTACATCATTGCAGGGTGTTTTCCATGCTTGCTTTACACATTTAGAACAGTTTGGAGAAATCTAGATGAAGGAGAAGTGGGTACTGAATACAGCGCATCGCCATCTGCAACAGATCTAGGAATGTGAAATCTAACTAACACTCCACGGTTTACGAGAACCGACACACCTTTGCGCTTCCCAACTTCATCCACAGAACCGACACACATTTGCAACTCGGAGCACACATTTGCAGTTTGTCTTAGTTGCAAGGTGCAGTTTGTCACAAGTCGCAGCTTGTCTCAAGTTGCAACTCTGGTTACTTATGCAGGAATGCGACTTGGTGACTTGAAGATAGGTCTCATAGTCATATTTAATGAGAAAATCTCAATTCAGAAGCAAGGAAATCCTTTTTTTTCTCTCCAGCTTTGTTTTTAGAACCAACACACATTTGCATCCACGGAACTGGCACACATTTGTGACTCGTAGAACAAGGCTAGAGCAATTTAAAGGTTTTAAGCGGTTTTCTGGAGGCTTGGATTTGAACGTTTTTGGTTCCATAGTTCACTGTTACGGGTTGGGTTTGGGTTGGAGAGAGACATCGTTTGAAAATGAGTGGTCAAGGAAATAGGAGTTTGACACTACAACGGTGAAGGGGTTGGAGCTCAATGCACACAAACGTGATAACATAGAATAAATTTCAGAACCTGTAGAAACAAATGATCTAGGACAATTGAAAATTGCCTTGTCAGAGAAAGCTTGGAAGTGGGTTTGGGTCAATGCCAAACAGTATCAAGGTATTTTAAAACAGAGACTAGCCCATCTAAAATGCGGGTAGCCAAGGAAAAAATGAACTCAAAGAAAAAGTACTCAGACCCTTCACAATAAACAATATTCAAACAAGTCCCCTTTGGAAGCATATGACAACAGGCCCAGAGGAAAAGGAAAAGGAAAATTCATTGTTGATTCTGCCTTGTACAGTCCCACATACACACCTCTCATCTAGTCATTTGATCTCTATGTGACATAATTGTTAAATTCAAAAAAGAGGTTGGAGGTTCTAGAAGCTAAAGAGTAGGAAAGGGAGCATACAATTCATGTAATCACAATTGAGAACCAGGATTTAGCATAAAGCCATAAAATTGAAGGAGCAAGTGGCATTGCTACATGAAGCTCTCTTGATAGGGAAGACATAATTGCAACAGATGAAGGAAGATGTGAAACACATGATGAAATTGGTAGTGGAGAGTACAAAGGTGGTGAAGGCGAAACCATCCAGGATAAAAGGAAAGCGGTTGCCCAAATAGGTTGGCAACATGCATTTTAGAGAAAGCAATGAAAGACAAAATAAAGCAAAAAACATAATTATTAAAGGGGTGAAAGACTATGGGAAAAATGAATCTACTTTTGACCTTGCTGTTGAAAATGCAGCAAGATGATGGAGCTTAGTGAAATGAAGTCGCCTTCACTAAGTGGGCCCGCAGGCAAATTCTGGCGCAAAGTCTATTTTTAGACTATGTCTATTTTTAGACATATGGAGCATGGTCCAGGGGTTGCAGTATGTTATTCTTGGAGTATTGGTCATGTTGGTAAAAATAGATGGACCTTTATTTTTGGACCTATAGGTCGAAGTCTATTTTTAGACTGCCTATCCTAAAAATAGGGAAGTCAAATATTATTTACCCTTAATAATATTTGGACTCTAAACTTCAGTTTACTCTCTTGGAGAACTTCAGTTCGAGCCTTGGAAGTGGCTCATGCATCTGACAGAGGAATTACGCTATTCCTAAGGGTTTAGTGAGCTCATGCATGGTTGACTTCAGTTAGGACTTCAGTGGCAGAAGTTTGGTGGAGTTGATGAGACAGTTGGTGGAGTTGTGTTCGGTTTAACTTAGTTGAACTAGCTGAGATTAGTTTAACTAGCTAATCAACTAGTAATGAGTGGAGTGAATTAAATATTATTTAATTCACTAATTATTAACTCATTATTCAACTCAAGAACACATCAGCTCACTACAGTGCATGGACAGTTCAGTGGAGACCAATGGAAGAGGTAGATGAAAGGGTGAGTACAGCCTACTGCCAGACATCACAGTATGAGATTTGGTAACCACAATTGAGGCAATTTCCCACACGACAAAAAAAAACAATCACAGCCAAGGAGATTTGAACCTTGGATCTCTATTTAGATAGGCTATGATTGCGCAATAGAGGCAAGGCAATTAGTGGATGTGTTTTGAACCCGTGACTTGTTCAAAACCAAGCTAGTTTGTGTGTAACTTCATGAGATAGCACTGAGTACTTGTGAGGAGTATTGTACTGATTTTGTTACATTTTTTCTCCATTATAGTATACACAATAGCTGCAGGGTTTTCATCTATAAGCTTTCCCCATACATACTGTGTTAATGTGTATGATGATTTGATGTGCTATCTCTTGTTTTATTTCCACATGTGTGATGATCTGAGTGGAAGAGGATCAGAGGATTATGTGTTGCATACCGATCTCGAATTGATATGTGATCAGGATAGTCTCTGGATAATGAATCATTATTCAGCAAATTTCTACATTTGCAAGGGACTTCTTGAAAGACAAGCTGCTATGGAAAGGAAAAATATGTAAAGCATGGAGGGTAGGAAAGTTTAACGGTGACAGAGCCAGGGCCATAAGAGTCATCATGCCTAGTTTGCATGATAAAGATATCATTCTAAGCAAGAAGAAACTATTGAGGGGTAATCTCTTTTTTCTAAAAGAAGATTTAATTGTAAGACAACAAGAGGAAAGGAGGGCGGAAATTTCAAAGGTTACGGCAACAAGAGATGAGGGAAAAATAACATGGATTTATAAGGGTAAAGTTGTGATAGCGCAATTTGGACCTCCTCCCAAAACAGGGCAGGAAGATGATAATAAAGAAGAGACAACAAATTCTTTAACAGGAAATCAAGAAGAAGGGTTAGTATGGGCAAACAGGGACAAAGAATCAAATGTGAATCTTGCAAGGAAAAACAAATAGCAATCAAGTCATACCCAAGTTTCCAAAAGTTATTTTGTTGGAACTATAGAGGTTATCCATGGAGACAAAGGCACGTGTTAGGACCTATTGCGGAAGGTAGAGACATAATTTTCCACATAGAAACACATCGGCATGAAGGGTGCAAGACACCTTTGTTTGAAGGGTACTGGAATATGGCAGTGTGGAACAAGGTAGCAGGGAATGGCAAAGGACACAAGGATGCCATGGTATTAGTGAGAGAAAAATAAGGTTGTTTCATTCAGCTAGAAAAAGAACTCAAATAAGCTTTTCATTTGGTTTAAAATATTAGAAAATGGAAATCAAATTATAATTGCAGCATGCTATTTTGCGCCGCAAGTTTCAAAAATCTACAAAAGTAGAGGGCTTGACCACAAAATCCTTTTTTAGCCTTAAAGGTAGATGTTGAAACATATTCTCAGCTAGGTGAAGTCATTATAGTGGTTTATTTCAATGTTAGGACTGCAAATGAGCAAGCTAGCATTCCTTGTTGTGAAGAAGGCATCGACCCTATCTAGCTTACATAAGAGAGAAATCATCAGTGGGAAAGAATTTAAGAGGACAAGGGATGCAATCACTTTGGTGAACAATTGATTACTCTATGCAGGGCTTTCAATTTCGTCATTTGTAATGGTTTGCCTAAATGGGAAAAGTTCAATAATTTCACTCGCGATACTTACAATGGAGAAAGTGTAGTAGACTATGTAATTTTATCACATGGTTTGTGTGAGAAAATTGAGGAAGTCTTGATTAGAGATCAGGGTTGGGACTTAACATCATATCACAAGCCAATTTATTTAGGCTTATCTTGGACTGGAAAGAAGCATTTAGGGTAAAAAACTTAGTGTGTTCAACAAAATCTTCCAAAGGTTAGAATTATTTTGACTCCAGGAAATTGTAATACATTCAAATTAGTGCTAGAGAGACTCTTTGAGAAGGAGAAAATCCCATTTCATAACCTGCATAGTCACGAATTAACACATTTAATTCACAACACACTTGCAGAGTGCAAAAGAGCAAAAAGTAAGAGGTATGAAAAAAAATTGCTTTGTGGTCAATGCTTGGTTTGAAAAGAATGAAAAAAGGCAAGGAGAATGTGGAAATAGTCAAACATGGATAACATAAAGCTCAAAGCTTACAAGAAAATATTAAGAAATAAAAAAGGTTGATTTCACGGTTTCGAGGAGAGAAGAACTAATCTTCCTGGGTAAAAATAACCCCAACTTATTTTGGAAAGAGCTCCAATAGAGAAAGATGCAAACTGAAAACAATATTACAGCTTCTAAATGGTTTGACTATGCAAGACAATTTTATGAGCAGGATCCCAAGGTTGAACCCACTCCCTTGGTCAACACTGATGAGAAACTCTTCTAATGCAAGAGGTAGAGATGGGTATCAAGAAGTTGGGTGTTGGAAAAGCAAAAGACTTAGTTGAACTCCAAGAAGAGTATATAAAGTGGGGCTTACAAATTCTTGCACCTCACATTACAAAAAAATTCAACATCGTCATACAACAGGGGTTCCCCACTAATTGGACAACTAGTTTGGCAATACCTCTTTTCAAGAATGGTGACATTAATAACCCCTCCAACTATAGGGCCATAATGATAAACCCCTTGTTTGCAAAGTTATTTTGAAGCATGTTATAAAATAAAATCAGCAAGTGGCCATAAGAAAGAGATAAACGTGTTAAAGGTCAAGTGGGTTTTAGATCTAAGCATTCCACAGTTGATAATGGTATAAATTTAAGGTATATCATTGACAAATTTTGGGAGAAAAAGGAAGAATTATTTTGTTGTTTTCTTGAATTTATAAAATCCTTTGACATGTTCCTAGGTATAAGCTTTGACGTAGAATGGAGGAACTTGGGGTTCCCACGCATTTGAGAGCAGTTTTGCATAGGCTGTACGAAGAGGTGAAAGTTAAAATTAGAACTTCAGAAGGAATTTCTAAAATTTTTAGAAGCGATATCAGGGTCAAACAAGGTTGCCCATTGTCTCCTACCCTCTTTGTTTTATATATCGACAAACTTGAAAAGTGGCTAAATTCACAAGGGGGTGACTGGATACATTTGGGCAAGTTTGTGATAGTGCTTCTTTTGTACGTAGATGACCTTATTATAATTGCTAAATCTTCTCTTGATTTGCAAGAGTACCTACTTTCCCTGAAGCATTTTTGTATAAATTTGGGGATGCAAGTCAATATCAGCAAAGCAAAAGTAGTGGTTTTCTCTAACAAAAGAAATCATAACCAACATAAGTTCTACTTTTAAGGCAATATTATGGAAGAAGTTGTGGATTAAAAATACCTTAGAATTTACTTCAACAAAAATCTAAGTTGGGGTGGATGTAGAAAGAAAATAACTTTAGGGGTTGGAAATAATTTTATGCTCTTCAAAATAGGTGTAGAGAGGCAAAGTTATGAGACTAGAAAACCACTCTATCTCTTTTTGGGATTTTAGTGATTCCAATGATTCTCTACGGTTGTGAACTATGGGCCAGCAATACATCTGACATGCAGTGGAAACAAATTGAGAAAATTAAGAAGCGTTTGATTACAAAAAAATTAAAAATTAAAAGTATAGTTCCATATGCTATCTTGTTAAGTGAAACAGGGGCGGCTCCTATTGAAGCAATAGCTATGATGCAGGTCATGGTGTATTTAAAAAAATTCGAGAAAATGGAAGAGGAAAGATGGCCTAAGGTTGTTTTTAATGACATATTGTGCACAAGAAAGAAGACTTGGAGGCAGAAAAATAACAAATGGTTTAGAAAATGGGGCATTTGCTTGAGTTTGTGTCCCACAAGCAGTAAAGAGATAAAATATTTTGTTATGGATAAGTTTCACAAATGTACTTGGGAGAAGGAGTTAGGGAGAAAAAAAAATATTATATTGAAGAGTTTAATCCCTCTCATAATCATCAACAAAAAGCGTACATGGGGGCTAGTATTTCTTGGAGAGACAAAATTCTTATCGCTCAATTAAGGACTAATTCACATCAACTCCGTTGTGAAACAGGGTGCTAGAAAAGGCCAAAAGAAGTGTGGGAGGAAAGAGTATGTATTTTTTGCTCTTCTGGAAAAGTGGAAACAGAAAAAATTTTTGTTAGGCCCCTATATCACTAGTATAGTCCCTTATTGTTGTTAGTGTAACCCCCTTATTGTTATTATTGTACCCCTTTAACCCCCATATTGTTATTATTGTGCCCTTAAATTATTATTGTTAGGTCGGCTAGGATTACATTGTGGCCCCATGGACTCCTATATATAGAAAGGAGGTTTTGTAATTTGTATCATCCAAGAATTGTTCATTCATGTAATGTATTGGAGGTTTCCCCCTCGAAGTGGCTTGTTTCTAAGGCATTGATATCTTTTTTCTTCTATTTTTTGAGCTGGTTTCACAACATTTGGTATAAGAGCTTTGGATTCTAGGGTTTTGTTGCTCCGAACAGGTCATCATAGAATTTTCGATATAACTTTTTTTTCTACGAAGTTTCAGAAGCTGAAAATTTTAGGGTGTGAAGCTGAAATCCTGAGTAACATCTTCGCAAAATTTCAGAGCTTGGTTCACAATATTTTTAGAGATATGATCTGTGGAAGTTAGGTATTTTTGCGGGCTCCTCAATTTAATCTAAATAGGTCATCATGGAATTTGCGCTATATTTTTTTTTCTACGAAGGTTCAGAATCTGAAATTTTTAGGGCGTGAAGCTGAAATACTGAGGAAACTCGTCGCAAAATTTCAGAGCTTGGTTCATAATATTTTCAGAGATATGATCTGTGGAAGGTAGTACTTTTTCAGGCTCCTGAATTTCATCTCAAAGAAGTGATCGTGTGAAAAGCATCATAACTCTCTCTCTGAGCATCAGATTGGAGTGCCGTAAAAAGTGGCCATAAGTACACAAACTGTAGTTTCTTTGCTATCAATTTCAGAGGTAAAAGATGAAACAGTGACACATGGCAAGTCGTACAAGTTCGATCTACTGAAACAATCCATAATTAGGTCATTGTGGGAGATTGGACATAACTTTATCTTAAAGAATCCAAATCAACTCAGACCTGTGGCATTCAAAAGAGGATTCAGAAGGATACCTCAAAGCCAAATTCTAGATATTGAAGAACTGTAACCACAGAGATAATCCAATTTAAATATTTAGCTCTTCAAAAGTAAGAAAAATGTGTGTAATTTTTTGTAGAATAGATATCAGTATTGGGTTCTAAAAAATGCCCTGTAAAAATAATTCAACACCTATTAAGCCTTCAGAAGGCTCTACTATGACTCATGAAGATGAATAATTGCAACATGATCAATCAAAATTACAAGAGCAAGTGCACCAAATTTCGCTCTTGCAAAGAAAGGCATGGAAGCGAAGATGGATGGTTTGAAGAAAGGCATGGAAGCTGGCATGGAAGCTAAGATGGTTGACATGGAAGAAAAAATGAAAGACAACATGGAGAACATGAATACTGATCTAAAAGCAGACATGGAAGGTTTGACAAAGTTGATACAAGAAATGTTTCCTAATGGTGAAAAGATAGTAGAGGAAACTCATGATGAGAAAAAAATAAATGTTAATCGTGATTTCATAAACTCTAATGTTGGCGGGAAGAACCACCATATTCCAAAAATGGATATGAGGAAGTTTGATGGAAAGGGTCCTATAACATGGATACTACAGACGGAGCAATATTTTAATCTCCATAATGTGCAAAACACACAAAAGGTACGCATTGCAACTTTACATTTAGAACAAAATACATTTGTATGGTATCGATGGCTTTTCTCTCATAAAATTTTTTTCACTTGGTCAATTTTTACGGAGGAAATGATAGCATGTTATGAGGATACAAATAGAAACACCTTCTTTAGCCAATTGATAAATCTCAAACAAAAGGGTTTATTGGGGCAGCACATTGAGGACTTCCAAAAATTAAATATAAGGGTAACTGATATTCCAGAGTAACATAGGATTGATCTCTTCATAGGTACTTTAAAGGATAACATCCAACTTGAAGTTCTCGTTTTGGAACCTGATTCATTGGAGAAGGCATTCAGGTTGGCAAGAAAAATTGAATGTAAAATTATGGCGACAAGGAAGCCTACCACTCACTTCTATAAAGAAGGAAGTGTTGCTACGCCTAGATTTCCACAACCTACAAGGTTGACACCAGAACAATTGGAAGAAAAGAGAGCAAAAGGGCTTTGATATAGTTGCGATAGCAAATACATTAAAGGTCATAAGTGTGCTGAGAAGAAATTATTTTACATAGATTGTGAAGAGGAAGAAGAAAATGAACAAGAAGAGGATATAAACCAGGAACCATCCCTAGAAGAGGACGAAATGAGTCTGACAATATCGTGTAATGCATTGGCAGTAATTACCACTCCTCAAACTCTCAAGATAGAAGGACATATCAAGAAGAAAAAGTTAATAGTGTTGATTGATTCAAGTAGCACCCATAATTTTATTCATTGTAAGGTCGCCAAGGAATCAATTGTTTCCTATACCTAGCACCAGAATGTCAAGTGATGGTTGCAAATGGAGGAACTATAAATTGCTCTGGAAAATGCCATAATATCAAGCTAACCATGGGGGAAATGTATTGAATAGTCCAATTCTTTCCATTCCTATGGGACGTGCTGATGTTGTACTAGGAGTACAATGGTTATAATCTTTGGGGACGATATCTTTTAATTTTCAAGAAATTTTCTTGAAATTTTTTTTCAGAAGGAAAGGAAGTCGAATTACGAGGTATTGCACGGAATCCGGGAAAGATAATAAGCTCTAATGTCATGACAAAGCTTCTAAAGAAATAGCAACGAGGCGTAATTGCACAATTATTCTCACTAGAAGTTCTAACATCAAAATCATCTATTTCTGCACATCTCCAAAAAGTCTTGGACAATCATTCCAAGGTGTTTGAAACTCCTAAAGGACTCCCACCTATTCATGCTCATGATCATGCTATTCATTTGATTCCAGGAAGTGTTCCTCCAAACATCAGGCCTTATAGATATCCTTACGTCCAAAAGAGCGAAATTGAACGTATGATTGCAGAAATGTTAGAGGCGGGTATAATTCAACCTAGTCAAAGTTCTTTCTCTACTCCTGTGGTATTGGTACACAAGAAGGATGGATCATGGCGAATGTGTCCGGATTATAGGGAGCTCAATAAGCTCACCATTAAAGATAAATTTCCCATTCCTGTGATTGATGAATTATTGGATGAATTACATGGAGAAATTTATTTTACCAAGTTGGATCTTCGTTCGGGATATCATCAAATTAGAATGAAGACTGAAGATATTCCAAAAACAACATTTCAAACTCATGAGGGTCATTATGAATTTTTGGTCATGCCTTTTTGCCTCACCAATGCACCTTCTACATTTCAAGGGTTGATGAATTCCATTTTCAAACCCTTCCTTAGAAAAAATTTTCTAGTATTTTTTGATGATATACTAATCTATAGCAGGTCTTGGAAGGATCATGTTGAACATGTTGACAGGGTGCTCAAACTATTGCAGGAGAAACAATTATATGCAAAAACATCCAAATGTTTCTTTGGAGTACAAGAGGTGGAATATCAGGGTCATATTGTATCTCACGAGGGTGTTAAAGTAGACCCTAACAAAATTAAAGCCATTAAGGAATGGAAAGTCCCCACAACCATAAAGAAGTTACGAGGATTTCTTGGGTTAACAGGGTATTATCGCAAGTTTGTTAAGAATTATGGGAGAATAGCAGCACCTCTAACAACATTATTGAAGAAAGAAGCATTTTCATGGACTCCTGAAGCAACTAAGGCCTTTGAACATCTTAAAGAGGCAATGTGCCTAGCACCGGTCTTAGCTACACCAGACTTCACAAAAACCTTTATTGTGGAATGTGATGCCTCAGGAAATGGAATTGGTGCAGTTTTAATGCAGGAAGGAAGACCCATTGCTTTTCAAAGTCGTCCAATCAAAGGAAAGTATTTACAGAAACCTATTTATGAGAAGGAAATGTTAGCAATACTGCATGCACTAAAGAAATGGCGAAATTACCTAATGGGAAGACACTTCAAGGTAAAAACTGATCATGATAGTCTTAAACACTTTTTGGAACAAAGACTATCTTCAGAAGAGTAGCAAAAATGGGTCACAAAGATGTTGGGTTATGACTCTGAAATAATCTACAAAAAAGGAAAGCTTAATGTTGTTGCAGATGCACTCTCAAGAAATAATGAAGAGGTGGAAGCATTGCTTTGTGCCATTTCTATTATCCAACCAGATTGGATAACCGAAGCAAGAGATGAATGGAAGAAGGACAAAGATGTATGGACACTCATTCAAAAGTTGCAGCAAGATCCTAGTACATCCGATACATTTAGTTGGAAAAATGATTCCTTATGGTACAAAGATCGCTTATATCTTTGTAAGAATTCCCAACTAAAACAAAAGATTCTTCTGGAATTGCACACTTCTCCTTTAGGAGGACACTCAGGATTTTTAAAAACTTACCACAGGGTGAAGAAATAAATTTTTTGGGATGGCCTTAAATCTGATATTCAAAAGTTTGTGGTGGAATGTTTGGTTTGCCAGCAGAATAAAGTGGAAACAATTAAGACCCCGGGACTTCTACAACCTTTATCCATTCCAAGTCAACGTTGGGAGGAGATTTCAATGGATTTTATCACGGGTTTACCTAAGTCCGAAGGAAAGAGTGTCATCATGGTGGTAGTTGATAGACTTACCAAGTATGCACACTTTTGTGCATTATCTCATCCATTTAAAGCAAGTACAGTTGCTACTACATTTATGGACACAATTTAAAAGCTACATGGAAACCCAAGGGTTATTGTGAGCGACAAAGATCCCATTTTTACTGGAAATTTTTGGACGGAGTTATTTTCTTGTTTGGGTACTCAATTAGCTCAAGCTCATCTTATTATCCTCAATCTGATGGTCAAACTGAGAAAGTAAATAAATTTTTGGAAGGATATCTTCGTTGTTTTGTATCTGATAAACAAACACAATGGGTCAAGTGGTTACCTCTCGTTGAATGGTGGTATAACACTTCCTTCCATACTACAACAAAAATGACACCATTTATGGCACTTTATGGATATCATCTACCATCCATCACACCATCTTTAAGAGAAAATTTGAAGGTTCAAGAAGTGGAATATCACATCAATTATCAACAAGAAGTTCTCCAACTCTTAAAGGATAACCTGAATTTGGCACAAAATTGAATGAAACAACAGGCAGATCAACATCGCAGCGAGAGAATTTTTGATGTGGGAGACTAGGTATTTTTACGGCTACAACCATACAAACAAATGTCCCTCAAGCAAGCTAAGAAGGATAATAAATTATAGCCAAATTACTATGGTCCTTACAAGGTGTTGCAAAAGATTGGTACTATGGCATACAAATTGGAGCTTCCTGCTTCTTCACGAGTGCATCCAGTTTTCCATGTTTCATGCTTAAAGAAGGTTATAGGTGAAAATATTCCAGTTAAAACAATATTTCCAGAACTTGATGAGGAAGGAAAAATCATATTGGAACCTGAAGCAGTCATGGAAACAAGAACTCTACAGCTACGGAATCGATCAATTTCAGAGTATCTCATCAAGTGGAAGAACTTACCCACTGAAGATTCTACATGGGAGGATGAGAATTTTATACAGAAGCACCCGGAGCTACTCAAGCATTGAGGAAAACACTTTTTTGAAGGAGAGGGGTATGTTAGGTCCCTATATTACTATTATAGTCCCTTATTGTTGTTATTCTAACCCCCTTATTGTTATTATTGTACCCTTGTAACCCCCATATTTTTATTATTGTGCCCTTAAATTATTATTGTTAGGTTGGCTAGGATTACATTGTGGCCCCATGGACTCCTATATATAGAAAGGAGGTTTTGTAATTTGTATCATCCATAAATTGTTCATTCACGTAATGTATTGGAGGTTGCCCCCTCGAAGTGGCTTATTTCTAAGGCGTTGATATCTCTTTTCTTCTATTTTTGGAGCTGGTTTCACAACACATTTCATTTTAGAATGTGAGGCCTTCAAAGACAACATGGAAAGTTATGCAAATATTTTGGTAGCTAGCTCTTGGGATATTCTATTCAGCAAGGGCTTTGTCGAGAAGCTGGGAGGGTTTATTGTGAAACTTCACAAGAAAAGGGAAGAACACAAGATCCAGATAGAAGAGAAATTTGTCCCATAGGCTATATTTAGCCTATTTAGCCTCATGGACATCAAAATAACTTCTTCTTCTATATAGAACGCGCATAGTAGTTACTCAAAATAAATAAAAATTTGATGCCTAATAACTCACTAGAATTTTGGAAATGTGGTCAAGCACATATTAAAATTAACAAATCAATCCTCCATTGAACTTTGGGTTGCCAAACGATCCTCCAGTAATCCATAGACAATAAAATTTTGGCCCACTTATTTAAATGCATCATGGACGGAGTTAGATACAAAATTCATTTGTTACGAATCCAAACAGAAGGACTTTGCAATTTTAAATGCCAAATTTGGACACCTAATACCATTAGGTAAAGATACCCCACTTTTGTTTTCCATAACAAATAATGACATCATAATACTCTGCCCTAGCTTCAACAAGTATGCGTGCAAGCGTATTATGGAAGATGAATGATTTAATGCATGTCCTTTACTTACATGATTGAATCAACACTTGGATTTGCATGGATCCTTTGGCATTAAAACACCACTTGTCAATTCATACTTTCATACAACTATTAATTAATACTGTATGCAATTGATAGTAAAAATCCCCCCTGTTTTTTAGTTTTCCAACATCTAAATGAACAAGAATGTCAACCTAGTTTCTTATTTAATGATCTAAGGCTCTCAACACATGATAATATTCAATTGATGGAAATATATCCGCTTCTCACTAAATCATGCACATTATGTGTGCCATGTTATAGTCACTTGCCGAAGTTGTGCTTCTCATATGTCTTCTAATTGGAGATCAGTTTCCCATGACTATCAAGACTCTAATGATGTTTGAATCTAGGGTCTCTACTCCGTGGCAGAGTGCTAAAGCCTTTGCTTGATTTTTTTTCTCTTCTAAGCTCATATTCAAAATTTATTTTCACGTGTCATTTTAGATCGTAGATGATTCACTCCACAATTTCCAACCTTGATATTATGTAACTTCTTGGTATGTGCTTGTAGGTTCATTCTTATGTATATTGTTGGCCAAAGTCCAATATTTCATATATATATATATATATATATATATATATATATATATATATATATATATATATATATATATATATATATATATATATATACACACACATCTAGAAGTTTCGTGTTGTGGGGATTTGGGAATTATTATAAAAAGGCTTTGTGAAAAAACTAGATGTTGGATGGCCTAGATGGTGGAACCGTAGTGACAGAACCTAGAGTGGATGAAACTTGATGTCAATGTTACAAAATATCTAGAAATCCAAAAAAATGTTACAATGACAACTTTTTGGAAAAATGTGGATCCAAATGGCATAACAAACAATGTGGAAGTTAGGTGGAGCTCACGTGAGCCATGAAATGGATCATGCAAGGAGTCTATGGTCTCGTTAAATTAATGGCTTTGTGTAGGAAATAATACATGTTTATTTATCACATGTGTAGTGTTTATGAAATAATACTCACCAGAATCAAGTGTGTTAAATTAAGGCATAACTTAGTGACTTAATACACCATTGATCCTTAGCTCCCTCACTTTAAAAGTTGTGGATTAATTTCATAAAGAGTTTATTTGTTTGTTAATTTGTCACAAAACTTGGAAAATAAATATTTTGAAAGGTATGAGCTTCATGTTGAGCTCTTTCTAGGACAAATGCAAGTTTTTAATCTTCTAAAGAATTCACTATGACCAACAGATTTGTAATTATACTTGAATCTCATATGGCCATCAATGATTGAATTCAACTATCTGGATCCATACACAGGCCTTAGAGTATCATATATGCTTCAATTTAATTATTAGATGAAATTCCCAACCCCTACAAAATGGTTATTATTATTTTAGCTTCAATATCAATGATGATCCCACCTACACTTGACATCCCTCTATGGTCTTTCATAAGTATTTTTTTTCGCTAAATTAAAGGTAGAAGGGGATATTTAAGAAAAACACATTATCATTGTTATTACTTTGGAAGAAACCAATAATTACATTAGTATTGAATAAACCAATCAATTACCAATCTTTGAGCTAGATATAATCAATAAGCGACTTTTTGACCAAAGAAACATTACGATGTAAAGAATATGTAAGTGTCAATTGGTGATTATATGTTCAAATCCAAGTTTGAGGTAGAACCCTGCATGAAAAATATCAAAATGTTAGGTCCCTATAATACTAATCTAGACTAATTATAGTTATTGTTAGTTTAGTCCTCTTAATGTTAATGTTGTGCCCATGTAGCCCCCATATTCTTATTGTTGTGCCCATAGAAGCCCATTATTGTTATTGTTGTGCCCTTACATTATTATTGTTATGTAGGCTCTGATTATATTGTGGCCCCTTGGAATCCTATATACTAATGAGGTCTTTTCATTTGTATCATCCAATAATTGTTCCATTATGTGATGTAAAGCAGTTTATCCCCTCGAAGAGACTAATTTTCAAGTTTTTGATCTATATTTTCTTTTGTTTTGTGATATGGTTGCATAACATTTGGTATCAAAGATTTGGATTCTAGGGTTTTGCTACTTAAAACAGGTCACCTTGGAATTTTCGCTATATTTTTTTTTCTATGAGGCTTCAGAAGCTGAGATTTTCACCATGTGGAGCCGAAATCTTTTCCCCCCAGGAAAAATCATAATTCTCATTAATAAAATGATAATTACATGTTGTATATGTCTAAAGGCATATAATAAAGTAAGCTAAAAAAAGCATTTGAGGATACCAACCATATCTGGCACCCAAGATAAAATCTCATAAGATAAAAAAACGCTAAACTAATCTCTTCTACCCTTCTTTTTCCCCACTTTAGCCAACTATCAGAGTTGAGGGTGGGAGATACAATAACCATCTGATGTACTTATACACTTAGAATTATTTATTTATAAGAAATTGAACTCTCTAATCCATGAAATATTTTGGTGCCACTTGCCTCTTCTTTGTGTGAATTCTTCACATTCCACTGCTGGAGTTCTGTAGATGTTGTTACTTTTGTCGGAATCAACGAATCTAGTTGTGGAGCCCTACTTT
The DNA here is from genome assembly GCA_034641835.2 of Pinus albicaulis. NCBI lineage: Eukaryota > Viridiplantae > Streptophyta > Pinopsida > Pinales > Pinaceae > Pinus > Pinus albicaulis. Next base: position 168,126,328 of record CM076574.1, on the reverse strand, counting down.
TCTCTATGATTTCCTGGGAGTTATTTATAACATTCTTTGTAGTATTCTCACGTTCTTCTTCCTCTGCCTCGTATACCTGTGTACTTGTGAACTACCATCCCTTTGGCTTTGGGGTTTGTATTTATTTTATTTGGGGTTCTTTCTTTTCCTAAGGACACGTGTTTTGGATATGTCCAGTTTGAAGTTAAATTAGACATCTAAATGTCATATTTTCAAAGTCTAGAATCTGGGACCAATGCACATTATTATGAATCAGAATAATATGATCGGGTAAACCTTTACTAAGGTTTACCTCTACCCAAATCCTAATAAAGGTGAACATTCCATTTGTAAGTCTATCCACGTCCACCTTTAGGAATTTCCCCAATGAGTTGTTGATTCCTTCTAGCACTTTGGGATGCCAGAAATGTAAAGGACGATTATTTAACCTGAACCACACTGAAATTTTGGAAAACATGGTATTTGCATCAAAACCTGGAAACCATGGGATCATAAAAAAGACCTGCACTAAGATAGAACCACGGTCCCTCTTTTAAGACGAAATCCATATCGTTTTTTGTATCAAATTTTACAATAAAAAGTCCTTAGAGCATAGGTGAATTTCACAGTTTTTAGTCCAAGAGGAATACATCCATTAATGTAAAACCTTTGTCTTGGGCCATAAACTGTTAAATCTGCAAATAATTTCTCTTGAATAGAAATTGGAATAGATCTCATTGACCTATGGAAGATTAATTGTCAATGTTGGCACCTAGTTCATTTGTTCCACAATATAAGGACCAGGGATATTGGGGGGGAGATATGGCTTTTTTTGCGGATTAGATCTTCCTTTTACCGTGTCCTTGAAAGAAGTTGGACCTTCAGAACCAGATCTAGGACATCCTCCAAGTAATATCATATTAAGATAAATAGTCAAATATTTTTTCATTCCATATTCCTGCAACTATGTGTCTTCTTGTAATGATTTCACTGCGTAAATCGGCCTTTGGTGGATTGCAGGAATACCCATCAATTTTTGTATCTTTTGCTTGATAGTTTAGATCCGATCTCCAGGCAATACTCTCATAGGAGATGATTTGCCATCAATTTTTTTAATAAAAAATACGAATAAAATCTTCCGTAGGTAGATTTGGGTTCCATCCTTCAGGGTGCCCCTTCAATTTTAATTATGTTTTCCAATTCATAATTTTTGAAGGGATCCATAAAGAATTACATAGATATGATGCATAAGCCATATCTTTGCCCAATGTCGGTGCCTTATTCCAATCCATAGAGAAAAGGTCGTGAATTCAAAGGGAGTGATATAGGCCTCGCATCCCAAACCCCAAAAACTATAGTGGAGATGCAAACTTCCGCTACTCCTTGGCATGGTGATTTTTCATGCCTTTAAAACATATACGCCAAAAGAATCCTGGGAGTGCCATGTATCCATAAATTATCTAGTTAACTCCCTAATTTGTAAGGCGATGGATCAAATCTTTGTCAGGAGAGGGCAACAAAAACTGTTTGAGTCTATGAAAACACAGATCTCACAGCATGATACCTAGTACCTCCTCTAGCATGACCCGATCTAGAGCCTCTCTTCGATGTGTAATCCTGACAGCGTCAATGCCTTATGGATAACATAATGGCATCCATGACTTATGCGAGAAGCCTTCAGATATTACGAGCACCTGCTCAATCATACGATGGGGATTTCTCTCTCTAGGAGTGTGTGCTTCACTTGTGGCTAAAAAAAACTGATGCATGGCGGCGACTGCACGATTGAAAATGAAAGCGAAATAAACCCTAACTATATTCCTTAGATCCTCAGTTCGAACACTCCCATACATTTGATTTGGAGTCAAAATCTTGGTGAACTTCATTTAAATTTTTCAAACCTTGGTTTGATATATTTTCTGACATATCTTTCGAAGAAATTAGGGTTTGTGCATGCTCCAGAATTCAATCTCAAATAGGTGACTAAGGGAAAATCATCATAACTTTCTCTACGACCATCAGATTTGATGTTCGTAAAAATTGAATGAAATTTCATGGAATTTAGTTTTTCTCGTATCATTTTCAGGTCCAAGGTTGAAACAATGACATGTGGCATTTTGTACAAGTTCGCTCTACTGAACCAATCCATAGCCAGGTCATAATGGGAGATTGGGCATAAATTTATCTTAAGGAATCCAATCTCGGATCGACCCATGGCATTGGAAAGAAGACTCAGAGGGCTACAACAAGAAGAAATTTCAGACCTTGGGGAGCTGAAATTACATAGATATAACCGTTTCAAGATCGAGCTCCTAAAAGCAAGAAAAATGTGTGTATTAAAAAAATGAAAAACCAGTTTGAAGTAATTCCAAGGGCATATTGAAGCATAGATATTATTATTTGGTTCTAAAATTCCCCTCAAATAAAATAATTCTACACCCATTAAGCCCTTAGAAAGCTCTATTATGACGCATGAAGAGGAATAATTGCAACATGATACATCAAAGTTATAGGAGCAAGTGTAACAAATTTCACTTTGATAAAGAGAAACAAAATATGAATTAAATGGGGACGTGGATAGTTTAAAAGCATAAACAAAAGGTGACATGGATGGTTTAAAATCAGAAATAAAAGACAACATGAATGGTTTAAAAACAAGCATGGAATGTTTGACAAAGTTGCTACAATAAATGCTTCCTAATGGCGATAAGGTATTCCATGAAACTCATGATGAGAACAAAAGGAATGTTAATCGTGATTTTAGAGACTCTGACTTTGGGTTGAAGACCAACCACATTCCAAAGATTGATATGAAAAAGTTTGATGGCAAGGATCCAGTAACATGGATACTATAGATGGAGCAATATTTTGATCTGCATGACGTGCAAAGCTCACAAAAGGTATGCATTGCATCTTTATATTTAGAACCAAAAAAATTATCATGGTATCAATGACTTTGGTCTTGTAAAACACTTGTCACTTGGTCAATTTTTACGGAGGAAATAATAACACATTATGAGGATATAAAGAGCAACACCTTCTTTGGCCTCAAACAAAAGGGTTCAAAGATGGATCACATTAAGGAATTCCAAAACTTGAATATCAAGGTAATTGATATTCTGGAGGAGCATAAGATTGATGTCTTGATAGGGCTTTAAATAATAACATCCAGCATGAGGTTTGCCTTTGGGAACCTAATTCATTGGATACAACATTCAGGGTGGCAAGAAAAGTTGAAAGAAAATTATGGCAACAAGCAGGTTTACCACTCACAATTATAAAGATGGAAGTGTTGTTGATCCTAGCCTCCCACAGCCTACAAGGTTTACACCACAAAAAATGGAGGTAAAAAGAGAAAAAGGGCTTTGTTACAGTTGCGATAGAAAATACACTAAAGGTCATAAGTGTGCCAAGGAGCGATTATTTTACACAGATTGTGAAGAGGAGGAAGAAAATGAACAAGAAACATAAAAAGGAGAGGATATACACCAAGAACCAACCCTCGAAAAAGAAGAAATGAATCCGACCATATATTGTAATGAATTGGCAAGAATTACTACTCCTAAAACTCTCAAGATAAAAGGATATATCAAGAAGAAAAAGGTAATAGTGTTGATCGATTCGAGTAGTACCCATAATTTTATTAATTGTAAGATAGCCAAGGAATTGAATTGATTTTTATATAAAGTACCAAAGTGTCAAGTGATGGTTGCAAATGGAGGAACTATAAATTGATTTGGAAAGTGCCATAATATTAAGCTAACCATGGGCGAATATGTATTGAATAGTCTAATGCTTTCCATTCCAATTGGCAGTGTTGATATTGTACTAGGAGTCCAATGGTTACAATCTTTGGGGACAATAGATTTTTCAAGAACTCTTCTTGAATTTTTTTGGGAAAGAAATGAAATTTAATTAAGGGGTATCGTAGGGAAACTAGGAAATATAATCAACTCTAGTGGCATGACAAAGCTTTTGAAGAAAAAACAACAGCATGTAAATGCACAATTATGCTCACTAGAGGATCAAACATCGAACTCATCTATTCCTCCATTTCTACAAAAAATATTGGACAATCATTCGAAGGTATTTGAGTCTCCTAAAGGCCTCCCACATATTAATGATTATGATCATACTATTCACTTGATTCCATGAAGTATTCCTCCAAACATTAGGCGTTATAGATATCCCTATGCTAAAAAGAGTGAAATTGAACATATGGTTGCAGAAATACTATAGGCTGGTATAATTCAACATAGCTAAATATTTTTCTTTGCTTCATTAGTATTGGTGCACAAGAAGGATGTATCATGGCGTATGTGTTTGGATTATAGGGAGCTCAACAAACTCACTATTAAAGATAAATTTCCCATAATTCTTGTCATTGATAAATTGTTGGATGAATTAAATGGAGCAATTTACTTCACCAAGTTATATCTTCGTTTAAGATATCATCAAATTAGAATGAAGATTGGAGACATTCTGAAAACAAAATTTAAAACCCATGAAGGTCATTATGAATTTTTGGTTAGGTATTTTGACCTTACTAACCCACCTTCCACATTTCAAAGTTTGATGAATTCCATTTTCAAATCCTTCCTTATAAAATCCATGTTAGTGTTTTTTGATGATATAATAATCTACAAAAATTCTTGGAAGGACCATGTTCAACATGTTGATAGGGTGCTCAAACTATTGGAGGAGAAACAATTATATGCAAAATCCTTGAAATGTTTCTTTGGAGTACAGGAGGTGGAATATTTGGGTCATATTGTATCTCATGAGGGTGTTAAGGTAGACCCTAACAAAATTAAAGTCACTAAGAAATTTAAAATATCCATAACCCTAAAGCATATTAGAGGATTTCTCGGGTTGAAAAGGTATTATTGCAAGTTTGTTAAGAATTATGCGAGAATAGTGGCGCCTCTAACAACATTACTGAAGAAAGATGCATTTTCTTGGACTCCATAAGAAATTAAGGCCTTTGAACATCTTAAAGTGGCAATGCGTCGAGCAATGGTTTTAGTTACACTAGAATTCACAAAAACCTTTATTATGGAATGTGATGCCTTGGGAAATGTAATTGGTGTTGTTTTAATCCAAGAAGGAAGACCCATTGCTTCTGAAAGTCATCCAATCAAGAGAAAGTATTTACACAAAACTATTTATGAGGCATGCACTAAATAAATCATGACCTTACCTAATGGGAAGACACTTCAAGGTGAAAATAGACCATGATAGTCTTAAATAGTTTTTGGAACAAAGATTCTCTTTAGAATAGCGGCAAAAATGGGTCACAAAGATGTTGGGTTATGACTTTGAAATCATGTACAAAAAAGGGAAGCAAAATGTTCTTTCAGGTGCACTGTCAAGAAAGGATGAGGATGTGGAAACATTTCTTTGTGCGATTTCTATTATCAAACCGAATTGGATAAATGGAGAAAGGAATGAATGGAAGAATGACGAAGAGGTGTGAACACTCATTCAAAATTTGTAGCAAGATCCGAGTACATTTGATACATGTAGAAATTTGAATAATGGATGAGTTATTCACCGAGATTATCCTGATTACACACTATTTGAGCTTCATGCATAATACATAATCTCTTCTACCATTGATCATCAATTTGCGGAATTAGAAGCAGTCGCATGCGCACATTAAAACATAATCAAGCACACATATAACACAGTATGTAATGGGGAAAGATTACAACTGAAAACCCCCAAATATATGTATATTATAATGATAGAGAACATGTAACAATACATAGCACAAAGCTCCTAACAAGCTCTCAGCACTATCTCACATGCTACACACAAAACAAGCTCAGATCATACATATCACATGCTCCAATCTGCTCCACCTGTCTGCCTGCCTCTACTGCGCAATCCAATATGAAGAATGAATAGATCCAAGTTCAAATCCCCTTGGCTTGTACTGCGCAATCCTCATTGGAAATCTCAATAAATGTGTGTGCAAATCTCATGCACAGCTATAGTCACAACTGATAGTAGACTCACCCTTTCACCCACCTCTAACACTGGTCTCCACTGAACTGTCCATGCACTGCAGTTAACTGATGTATTCTTTAGTTGATTTATGAGTTTATAATTATTGAATTAATTAATAATTAATTCACACCACTCATCACTAGTGTATTTATCAGTTAGACTAAATACAACTAGTTCAACTAAGTTAAACTGAACACAACTCCATCAATTGTCTCATCAACTCCACCAAACTCTGCCACATGAGTTCTAATTGAAGTCAACCATGCAATAGCTAAACTAAACCCTAGGAATAGCGTAATTCCTTCTGTCAGCTGCATGTGCCACATCCGTAGCTCGAACTGAAGTGCTGCAAGAGGATAAGATAATGTTTATAGTCAAAATATTATTAAGAGCTAATAATATTTGACTGATCTATTTTTAGACTGGCAGTCTAAAAATAGACTCCGCCCAGTATGTCTAAAAACAGAAATCCATCTATTTTTCCAACTTGACCAACCATCCACAAATAGCATCCCGCAACTCATAGAACATGATCCATATGTCTAAAAATATACTTTGCGACAAAAATCACTTGTGTGGCCCCCACCTAGTTTAGGTGATCACTTTCCAACTAAGATCAAGAAAGATGTTTCAAGATGCCTCCTTCACTGTTTCTTGGTACCATCTTCAACAATACATTTATTTGGAAGAATGATTCATTATAGTACAAATATCGCTTATATATATATATATATATTCCCAACTCAAACAAAATATTCTTTTGGAATTGAACACCTCCCCCCTAGGAGGGCATTCAATATTTAAAAAAACTTACCACGGGATCAAGAATTTTTTTTTTGGGGATGGCCTTAAACTTGATATTCATAAGGTTGTGGCAAAATGTTTGGTTTTCCTGGGTTTGTTACAACCTTTATCCATTCCAAGTTAGTGTTGGGAGGAGGTCTCAATGTATTTTATCACAAGTTTACCCAAGTCAGAAGGAAAGAGTGTCATCATGGTGATAGTTGATACACTTACCAAGTATGCACACTTTTGTGCATTATCTCATCCTTGTAAAGCTAGTAAAATTGTTACTACGTTAATGGAAACAATTCAAAAGCTACATGGAAACCCAACAAATATTGTAAGTGATTATAGAGATCCCATTTTCACTCGAAAATTTTGGACAATTTTTTTTTTTTTTTTGTCTTGGTAGTGAATTAGCTCACAACTCATCTTATCATCCTCAATATGACATGCAAAATGAGATAGTGAACAAGTGTTTGGAAGGATATATTCATTGCTTTATATCTGATAAACAAACACAATGGGCCAAGTGGGTAACTCTGATTGAATGATGGTATAACACGTCCTTCCATTTTGCAACAAAATGGCCACGTTTATGGCACTTTATGGAGATCATTGACCATCCATCGCATCATATTTAAGAGGAAATTATAAGGTTCAAGAAATGGAAGATCACATCGAGCATCAACAACATGTTCTCCAACTCTTAAAGGATAACCTAACTCTAGCACAAAATCGAAAGAAACAACAGGAAGATCAACATCGTAGTGAAAGAAGTTTTGACATAGGTGACTAGGTATTTTTACAGCTACAACCATACAGACAAATATCCCTCAAGCAAACTAACAAGGATAATAAAATATCACCCAAGTACTATGGTCTTATAAGGTGTTGCAAATGATTGGTACTATGGTGTACAAACTGGAGCTGTTTGCATCTTCCCGAGTACACCTAGTTTTCCATATTTCATGCTTAAAGAAGGTTATCGGTGACAAACTCCCAGTTCAAACAAATTTGCTAGAGTTTGATGAAGAAGGAAAAATTGTATTGGAGCCTGAAGAAATCACGAAAAAAAAAACCCGACAGCTATGAAATCGATCAAATTTAGAGTATCTCATTAAGTGGAAGAGATTACCCATTGATGATTCCACATTGGAGGATGAGAAGTTTATACAAAAGTATCGAGAACTACTCAAGCATCGAGGAAAACACTTTTTTTGAAGGAGAGGGGCATGTTAGGTCCCTATAATACTAGTGTAGCTGACTTATTGTTATTATTATTGTAGCCCCCTTAACGGTTATTGTTGTGCCCATGTAGCCCCCATATTGTCAATGTTGTGCCCCATAGAAGCTCACTATTGTTATTGTTGTGCCCTTACATTATTATTGTTATGTAGACTCTGATTATATTGTGACCCCTTAGACTCCTATATATACTAAGGAGGTATTGTCATTTGTATCATCTAAGAATTGTTCATTTATGCGATGTAAATGATGGTGTTCCCTGGATGATGTTAATTTTCAAGTTGTTGATCTATCTTTTCTTAAAGTTGTTGATCTATATTTTCTAATGTTTTGTGATTTGGTTGCATAACACGACATCATTTTAGGTTGGATATGGATGGAAGAATTCAGTTTTTCACCTTAACATTGAAAGGATTTATACACAATATCTTCGAGAAACATCACATAAATATTTTTTTTGTCGATGTGTTTCGAACCACTTATCGTTGTTCATCATTAAAACATAAATAGATAGCACGAACCAAAAAACAAATAAATAAAATAGAGATGCAACAACTAAATTCCAATAAACAAAAATTAAATAATATTATATTCAAAATAAACGTTAGAGAAAAAATAAAATTCATTTTAAAAAATAAAATGTTAATAGTAAAGAGTATAAATATATATATAAATTAACAAACATACTTATATTTTATTTTATTATATATATATATATATATATATATATATATATATATATATATATAGATAGATAGATAGATAGAAGTAGGAGAAATAAATGGAAAGGGTAAATATTATTTCAAAAATCCAAAGAAATTTTTGAAAGTTCTCTCGTTATATGTTATAGATGATGTGGAAGATATTACAAACCAATGTGATAAGGAATCACCGCAACTAATGTAATGAAGAATCACAACAATTTTTTAACAAAAACCTTGTTAACAAAGATTAAGGAATTCTTCACATCCAAAGGAAAATGGATTGGATTGCGAAGATATTGATGATGACTGTTAATTTTAACACCATGAAAACTACTCATGAAGAAAAATTTAAAAGCATTCACACATGAAAATTTAAAATTTAAAAGCATTCATTTGACAACGATGAAGAAAATTTTCACTTGATAAATCATAATAAAAACCTACTTGTAAAAGTGAGGAAGTCAGAGAATGAGAAAAAGAGGTATTCACTGATTGTGTTATTGCTATAACTATAAAAGTTTTGGTAGGTGAGGAGCATCAACAAAATGGGATAAAAAAAAATGAAGTTGTCTATTTAGCATACGAAATAGTCTAGATGGCAGTTTTTTGCTGGAATTTTGCAAAAACAAATTCAAAAAATCAGGTAGTTGGAGTGTTTGAATTGCATTTTTTCTAGTGGAAATGGATTCAGCGCTATCAAAAACTCTTTGGCCACCCAAAATACTGAAGTTTAAAAACTGTAAACAAGATTCTGATAAATATTTGCCAGATTTTTTCAAAATCTTTGCCGAATTCTGGGCTATTCTATTGTGGATTCAATTAGCCGTAGTCTAGAAAAGCAACATAATAGCCCAGAATTCGGCAAATATTTTAAAAAAATCTGGCAAAAATTTATTCCGTATGCTAGGTAGACAACTTCATTCAATTATAGTTAAAAGTTCATTTTGCAGTGAAGCATCGACAAAAAAAAGTGTTGAAATTCAACGAATACGAATATGTCAAATATCATAGCAACACAAGTAAATCGTAAAAGATTAATTATGGAAGTAAAAATGATGAACCTGTTATGATACTCTTTTTCAACACGAAAAATACTCTGGTTTTATATCAATGTACCAGAAACAACCATATCCATCGAAAATAAAGCTTTTACATCAAAACAAAACTTATAACTTCTCTCCCAGATCAATTACACAATGCAGAGTCCGGAGATTCAGGTCCTTCTAGTGATTCTTTCATTCTAATTGCTATAGTTAAAAACATAGAACATCCTTTCAGAAACTTACATTTTCCATCAAAAAGAAGTCGATGTAACGTCCTAACAAAAATTACATTGTTCTTCTAAAACAAGATTTTGAGACCAAAACTGTCAGCATAATCATATAGTTGTTCTTATCTGCCAAAAACCAAAAGTTATCCATCATGCTCATATGAGATTCACGGTTCCAGATGCTCCATAGCCATCCGCCTTCTGAAGCTGATAGTACATTTTTCCAAAATTTCCCTCCAACCCTTTTTTTGACAGTCGATCAACAATGTCATTTTTCTCCCTATAGACATGATGGAAAGAAATTTCAGAAAAGGTACTCTTTAAGAGATTAATTATTTCCAGCCAATGAACCATAGATCCCAAGTTGATAACAACTTTATGATTCATGTGATATATTAAGACTTTATAATCCCCGTTAATCCAAATCTTGTCCATATACAAATGGCTGGAAAACCATAATAAACCCCAAAGGGCCAAGACTTCAGCCTTAGTATTTGTTCCCACTCCACCGTTCCAGAAAATTTTCTAGTGACAGTCAAGCGAAATAAGTAACCAAGCCCCATAGCCACAGATTGAATGCTATGAGGCCCCATCAAAATACCCAAGATGATAACAAATCACATGAGGGGTAAGTCGCTTCGACATATCAGCTAGAGGCTTCTGGATTGGCTTCAATTGTTCCCAAGAACAAATAATCTGAAAAGTCGTGATGGAAGGGTTACTTAATGTGCCCTCGAATATTTTCCTGTTCTGAGTGACCTAGATGTTCCAGTGAAAAAGAATAGGAAAAGGCCTTACTGTTTCCCCTCTCTGGAGCCACCAACTCAGACAGGCCTCAGTTGAGTGGTAAACCGGACTACAGATCCTAAGCTTATCGCAAACAAAAGCCAGAGTATTAATTGCATATGGACAAAAATAAAACATATGGATGTTATCCTCCTCCTCCTGCCCACATAAAACACATAAACCAGGACCCTGCCACCCTCTTTTCTGTAAATTTTTCCAAGTTAAATTCTTGTTCTTCCATACCAGCCATAAAAAAATTATCATTTTTATATGAACTCTAGATTTCCATAAGACTTTGAACCAGCAGTCATAATTTACCTCCGCTTTGTTTTTAATCAATGTCAAGTAAATCTCCTTAGCTTTCAAGCCATCGGATGAGTCCTTACCTTCCCACAGCAGACGATCACCCGCCGGCAGCTGACACAGACCCAAAGATTTAAGACTAGCAGTATACTGAATCCACTTCCCTTCCCAAATCGGGTCCAGCCCCAACTCATCACAATCCTTCCATCGCGGACACACATCGAACCAGTGTTTAATAATCTGACTGATGAAAAATCAGCCCTTACGGTTTAATTCTTGTACTAGATCTTCTGTGTATGACTGTTACTCTTCCATTCCCATCAAATTCCTACTTCCCAGGAGAATTTTTGACCCATTTCCAAAAACCCATTTCAAGTGGTCCAATAAGATATGCCACATCTTACATAAACATTTCCAAATGTTTGAAATGTACTTTCTCTCAAGCCATCCCAACATGGCCAAGTCTGCCACTATAACATCTCCCATATACTTATGTCTGATTATTTCATGCCATTTTCCATTGCCATGAAGACCTCGCCATAAAGTTTTTATGATAAGAGAATGTCCAAAAATATCCATGTCTAATATGCCCCAGCCCCCTTTGTCTATGGGGAGTGAAAAATCATCCCACTTAGCTAAATGAATGACCTTTTTATCACTCCCGCCTCCCCATATAAACTTTGCCATAATTTGTCCGATTTTCTTTAAAACATTCTTTTGGAAAACAAAAAGATGGGCCCAAAAAACAATAATTTGTTGAAGGACAACCTTCGATAAAATCAACCTCCCTCCCCTAGAAAGCCATTTAGCTGTCTAAGAATTAATCCTTTTCTGAAATTTGATAATCAGCGAGTTCCAATCATCCATAGTATATTTGGCGGGTTTCAACCAAAAGCCAAGGTATTTTAGCCCCTCAGCCAAAGGAGTCTTAGTGAAATTGAAAAGATCGGTTACCTCCTGGGACATCTGCTCCTCCACCTCAGCATAAAATAAGCACGACTTCTCAGTACTAGCTATCATCCCTGTAGCATCACTAAAGAGCTTTAAAATTTTAAAAATAACTATCTAGCTCATCTTGAACATCAGCCCGAAAATTAAAATATCATCTACAAACAAACTATGTGTAGACGACAACTGAGGGCTGATTTCAATGCCTGAGAATAAGCCGCTCACTGCCGCCTGATTAATTTGTAAACTTAGAGCATTCATAACAAGAACAAAAAGGAGAGGTGATAGGGCACACCCCTCCCTCGAACCTCGGCTTGAATAATGTAGAAATTTGCTAAATAATGAAGATTTATCCACTGAGATGATCTTGGTCACACACTAATTCGAATTCATGCATAACACATAACCTATTCTACAATTAATCATCAATTTGCGGAAATAGAAACAGTCGCATGCGCACATAAACACAATATGTAATGGGGAAAGCTTATAGCTGAAAACCCCCAGCTATTTTGTATATTATAATAGAAGAGAACATGTAACAATCTCAGTACAATACTCCTCACAAGTACTCAGTACTGTCTCCAAAAGTTATAAACAAACTAGCTCAGTTTTGAACAAGTTACAGGTTCAAAACTCATCCACTATTTGCCTGCCTCTATTGCGCAATCCAAGTTGGTATAATGAGAGATCCAAGTTTGAATCTCCTTGGCTTCAACTGTGCAATCCTCATGGGCAATCTCCTCCAATGCTTGCGCGAATCCCATGCACAACTAATGTCGCAACTAATAGCAAACTCACCCTTTCATCTACCTCTTCCACTGGTCTTCACTGAACTGTCCATGCACTGTAGTAAACTGATGTGTTCTTGAGTTGAATAATGAGTTAATAATTAGTGAATTAAATAATATTTAATTCACCCCACTCATCTCTAGTGTATTAGCCAGTTAAACTAAATACAACTAGTTCAACTAAGTTAAACAAAACACAACTCCACCAACTGTCTCATCAACTCCACCAAACTCTGCCACTTGAGTTCTAACCGAAGTCAACCATGCATGAGCTCACCAAACCCCTAGGAATAGCGTAATTCCTTCTTTCAGATGCATGGGCCACATCCGTAGATCCAACTGAAGTGCTGCAAGAGGATAAACTGAAGTTTATAGTCCAAATATTATTAAGGGCTAATAATATTTGACTGACCTATTTTTAGACAGGCAGTCTAAAAATAGACATCAACCCGTATGTCTAAAAATATAGGTCCATCTATTTTTACCAACTTGACCAATCATCCGAGAATAGCATACTGCAACTCCTAGACCATGCTCCATATGTCTAAAAATAGACATAGTCTAAAATAGACTTTGCGCCAAAAATAGCCTGCGGGCCCACTTAGTGAAGGCGACTTCATTTCACTAAGCTCCATCATCTTGTTGCATTTTCAACACTCCCTCTCAACAAGATATGGATTATCTGCAACCCCTATCCTGCCTCTGTGGAATTCGAACTTGCTCCTGGTGAGCGCCTTCGTCAAGATGTCAGCATCTCGATCCTCCGTGGGAACATATGAAAGTAACATGATTCTCCGCTGAACACAATCTCTGATATGATGGTACCTGATGTCGATGTGTTTGGATCTATCATGAAATACTGGATTAGCCGAGAGTTTAATGCAACTCTGGTTATCACAATAAATCACAGTAGGCTCCAAGTGCGACCCAAACAATCCGACGAGGATCTTCCTCATCCAAATAGCCTCGCATGCGGCCAAGCTTGCTGCCATGTACTCGGCCTCTGCTGAACTGAGTGCCACAGATCTCTGCTTCCTGCTATACCAGGAAACTGTTGTCGACCCGATACTGAAAACTCCTCCAGATGTGCTCTTTCGGTCCATTGGGCTCCCTGCCCAATCTGCATCAGTGAAGCCGCTAAGCTTCGCTCCAACCTCCTGTCTGTACCATAGACCATATCCCGATGTGCCACTAAGATAACGCAATACATGCTTGCCTGCCTTCCAGAAGAGCTTGGTAGGCTTAACCACAGCTTGCGAAAGCTGGTTAACAGCATAGCATATATCGGGTCGTGTATTGACCAGATACATAAGCGACCCCACCAACTGTCGATAGACAGTGGCATCCACTACCTCCGTCGAAGTAGCATCCTCCTTCCTCCAACCACCAGGAAGAGGAGTGTCAACAGGCTTGCAGCCTTGCATGTTGAACCTCTCCAGAATCTCCCGAGCATACTTGCCCTGAGAAACAAACAGTCCTCCGCTGCGCTACCAAATCTCCAATCCTAGGAAATAATGAAGGATGCCCAAGTCCTTCATCTCAAACTCTCGTGCAAGATCCTCCTTGCATGAAAGTATCAACTGCTCATCGCCAGTCAAAATCAGATCATCTACATACAGTACGATGATCAACAGCTTCCCCTCCACCACAATCTGGTACAAGTTAGGATCCGCCTCACTCTTGGAGAATCCAAGCCCGGTGAAGTAGCTGTCTATCCGAGTGTACCAAGCATGAGGTGCTTGCTTCAGCCCGTATAGTGCTCTCTTGAGTCGGCACACATGCGACTCACTGCTAAAGATCTCGAAACCTTCAGGCTGCTCTATGTACACCTCCTCCTCAATGACTCCGTTGAGGAACACAGTCTTCACATCCATCTGATGGATGTGCCACCCCATCTGCGCTGAGAGAGCTAGGATCATCCGTATGGAAGAGTACCTTGCGACAGGTGCAAAGGTCTCCTCATAATCGATCCCCTCGATCTATGAGAAGCCACAGGCAACAAATCTTGCCTTGTACTTCTCCACACTCCCGTCAGCCGCCTGCTTCACTTTGTAGATCCATCGCGAACCCACCACTGATTTCCCCTCCGGTCTTGGGACAATCTCCCATGCACTGTTTCTGATAATCGAATCATACTCTTCCACCATGGCATCTACCCATGCGAGGTCCTCCACAGCTTCCTCGAAAGAGGATGGCTCTGTCACGACACATTTTCTCACAAGAGCCATGTATCCAGTGTACCGGTCCGGTGACTGTCTCTGTCTGCGCTGTGCTGTAGGTGGTCCTACAACCCTCTCTGCATCTTGAGCCAGTCGCTCAGCTTCTGTAGTGCGCTTGCGCCCTCTGATGGTTGGCGCTGCATGAGTGGTTTCTTCCACTCCATGAACTTCCTCTTGTGGCTGATCCACATTCGGAAGCTCCTCCTTAGGAACTAATAGCTCCTCATCTGCATGCAAGTGTGGCTCCCTTTCAAGTGAACACTGCATGGATTTCTCCTCCTGAAACTTGATATCCCGTCGCACAACAGTCTAGCGACTGTCTGGAAAATATACACGATAGTTGTGGGGCGTATCAATGTACCCCACAAATATTCCAGCCTCTGCGGTCGAATCCAGCTTCTTTCTGGCGTCCTTCGTCACATGCATGTAGACAGGTGAGCCAAAAATCCTCAAATGAGAAATGTCAGGCCTCTTGCCAGAAAACGTCTCCTCCGGTGTACTCATGCCAAGTATCTTGTGAGGACAACGGTTCTGCACATACACTACAGTATTGCATGCCTCAGCACACAAGTGAAGGGGTAGGCCCTGATCATGCAACATCGCCCGTGCAGCACCCACGATCGTTCTGTTCTTCCGCTCAGCAACCCCGTTCTGCTGTGGGTTATGGGGTGCGATGAGCTCTCTCCGAATCCCTTATGTGCTGCAAAAGTCCTTGAATTCAGTAGAGATGATTTCACCACCATTGTCGCTCCTAAGAGCCTTCACATTCTTTCCCGATTCCTTCTCAACCAGCGCCTTGAATTCACAGAACTTTGAATATGTCTCGCTCTTCTTCTGCATGAAGAAGATCCAGCACTTCCGAGAGAAATCATCAACAAAGATCACATAGTACTTGTGCTTTGCTGTCGAAGCTACTGAGAAAGGACCACACACGTTTGTGTGAACTCTCTCAAGGATCGTCGTGGCGCGACTATCCTTCTCGTGAAAGGTGGCTTTCACATATTTTCCCAAGGTACACCCCTTGCACTGATCTGACTGCACAAGAGTGCCCTTAGGAAGCCCAGTAGAAATCTGCTGCAGTATCTTCAAAGCGCCATGGTGAAGGTGGCCCAATCTCCTGTGCCACAGCTCGCCCTCATCATCCCGGCTCACCACTGCTTCCGCCTTGCATGCCATTGCTGCGCAGCCATCTACTTGCAACTGATAAAGGTTCTTGACTCGAACCCCTATCTTCCGAGTCTCTCCAGTTGTCTTACTATGCATGAAATCCTTTCCTTCGCTGAAGACCACATCATACCCCTTGTCTTCCAACATCGCCACAGAGATCAGATTCTTCATCAATCTTGGAACATGTAATACTTCCTTCAATACGAAGGGTTTACCAGACTCCCTCTCAAAGGAAATGGTGTTGATACCGGTCGCACTGTATCTACCATCATCGCCCATCTCGATGTGCACTCCAAGATCTTTTTCCTCCGGATCTGAAAACAGATCCCGATCTCCTGTCATGTGAAATGACGCACCACTGTCCAAGAACCATACTGATCCCATCACACTTGAGACCAAGCATGCGATCAGTGAAAAATCTAGTTCGAACTGGGAGACCAATGCCTCTCCCGCTGCAGATCCAGCAGCCTTCTTATTTTTCTTCTTTTGCGGACAATTTGTGGCATAGTGTCCGTGTTGGTGACAATGAAAACACTTCACCTTGGACATGTCTTGCTTCTTTCCTTTTGCACCAGACTGAGAAGCTTTCTTGCTCTTCCCCTTCTTTTCTTTGGTAGCCAAAGCGCAATTTTCTTCATCAGATACCTTTGATGAAGATCCGTCCCTGGTAGTCCGCCTTATCTCCTCTTGCATGAGATCCGCCCAAAGTCGCTCCCATCCAGGCAACTTCTCCCGACCATTGATAGAGTCCTGATAGGAATGCCAACTCTTCGGAAGACCAAGGAGAGCCAGGTCCACCAAGTCCTCTTCATCGACAGTCACCCCCACACTTCCCAGCTCATCTCTGCATTGAGTGAACTTCATGAGGTACTTGGCGATACTGTCGCCTTTCTCCATCTTAATGTTTCTGAGTTTATCCTTGAGCGCTAGCTTCCTTTGGTTACTCTTGCTCTGGAATAGATCTGTCAACGTTTTCCACATCAAATATGGAGAAGCTTTTCCATGCAGGCCGGATACAATGTGATCCTTCACGCCCTCCAACAGAATCCTTCGACATTTCGCCATCTTCTTTTGCCAAGCCTCAACTTCAGCAGGATCAGTAGGCTTTTGGACATCCATATCTACGAAATCCTTCAGCCCATTATCTTCTAATACTGCCTCCATCCGATCTTTCCATGCAACATAATTCGAACTGCCTTCAAGAGCATATTCGAGTCGCAAACCCTTGAAAGACATTTCAACTCCGGTACCAAGAAAACAAACTGCTGCAAAATTCGAATTCCAAACTCAAAAACTCAACTGCTTATGGATCTGTGAGAAAAAATTATTTCTAGCACAGAGATCGACTGTAAGGGCATTTACTGGATATATCACCTTTCAGAGAAAGGATGGATCCAGAGGCTACCTGGCCCGTTACAGACTCTGTCTACCGAAATAAAATTGTAATCACTGTAATAGATCCTAATGATCAATTCGCTCTGATACCATGTAGAAATTTGCTGAATAATGAAGATTTATCCACTGAGATTATCCTGGTCACACACTAATTCGAATTCATGCATAACACATAACCTCTTTTACAATTAATCATCAATTTGCGGAAATAGAAACAGTCGCATGCACACATAAACACAATATGTAATGGGGAAAGATTATAGCTGGAAACCCTCAGCTATTTTGTATATTATAATAGAAGAGAACATGTAACAATCTCAGTACAATACTCCTCACAAGTACTCAGTACTATCTCCAAAAGTTACACACAAACTAGCTCAGTTTTGAACAAGTCACAGGTTCAAAACTCATCCACTATTTGCCTGCCTCTATAGCGCAATCCAAGTTGGTGTAATGAGAGATCCAAGTTCGAATCTCCTTGGCTTCAACTGCGCAATCCTCATGGGCAATCTCCTCCAGTGCTTGTGCAAATCTCATACACAACTAATGTCGCAACTAATAGCAAACTCACCCTTTCATCTACCTCTTCCACTGGTCTTCACTGAACTGTCCATGCACTGTAGTAAACTGATGTGTTCTTGAGTTGAATAATGAGTTAATAATTAGTGAATTAAATAATATTTAATTCACTCCACTCATCTCTAGTGTATTAGCTAGTTAAACTAAATACAACTAGTTCAACTAAGTTAAACAGAACACAACTCCACCAACTGTCTCATCAAATCCACCAAACTCCGCCAATTGAGTTCTAACTGAAGTCAACCATGCATGAGCTCACCAAACCCCTAGGAATAGCATAATTCCTTCTGTCAGGTGCATGGACCACATCCGTAGCTCCAACTGAAGTGCTGCAATAGGATAAACTGAAGTTTATAGTCCAAATAATATTAAGGGCTAATAATATTTGACTGACCTATTTTTAGACAGGCAGTCTAAAAATAGACTTCGACCTGTATGTCTAAAAATAGAGGTCCGTCTATTTTTACAAACTCAACCAATCATCCAAGAATATCATACTGCAACTCCTAGACCATGCTCCATATGTCTAAAAATAGACATAGTCTAAAAATAGACTTTGCGCCAAAAATAGCCTGCGGGACCACTTAGTGAAGGCGACTTCATTTCACTAAGCTTCATCATCTTGTTGCATTTTCAACAAATAAAAGAACTTTGAAGCCGAACCGTTAATAATCACAGCAATAGAAGTATTGGAGACACAAGTCATTATCCACTCGACCGCCTCCTTGCAGATATCGATTTTGAACAGAATGAGACGCAGGAAAACCCAATCAACTCGGTCATAGGCTTTCTTTAGATCAATCTTCATTATTGCCGCATCCAACTTCTTTGAGTGTATAGTATGGATCGTTTCTTCAGTAGCCGCAAAAGCGTCGTGGATGTTATGATTCTTTAGGAATCCATACTGCTCCGGAGATATGAAAGTAGACAGGACTCCTTTCATCCTTTCTGCAATTACCTTGGAAACAATCTTGTAGACAGTGTAACACAGTGAGATGGGTCTGTAGTCGTCGAAGGTAAGGTCTCCTTTATTTTTGGGAACAAGGACTAAAACAGTTGAATTTATAGCACCATTGATCTTACTTGTAACTCTAGCTTCGTCAGCCAAATCTTTCAAATCCACAATAAACTCCTCAATGAAGTGGAGGAAGAAGTTCGGGGTCCAACCATCTGGCCTCGGGCTTTTATCGGCTGCAAAATACTTAATAACTCTTTTAATTTCCTCAGTAGACACCTCCCCCAAAATTCTTCGGTTATCCTCCTTCGAAAATATCACAGGATACTCCCTGATGAGTCCATATGTTCCTCCGAAACAGGATCCCTCCTCTGTTTGTAAAGTGTCCCGAAGAATTTTACCGCAGCCTCTTTAATATCCTCATTAGAGCATAATGACCTACCATCGAAATTTATGTCCCATATCACATTGTCCTTTCTCCTACCAGAGGCAAACTTATGAAAATATTTGGTGTTTCTATCCCCCTCCGCCAGCTAGGTTTCCCTACTCTTTAATCGCCAAGTGATTTCCTCATTCTGCAGGAAAATACAGAGCTCTGCTTCAATGAGTTTTAGCTTGTTCCAGAATTCAACACTCTGAGTACCATTTGCCACCTCCTTATATATCCTAGTCCTTTCTAACAAAATAAGATGAATCTGATCCTTCTCCTTTCTAATTTTATTCCTTTCCCACTTTCGGACAACCAAATTCAACCCCTTCAGTACAGTAGCCAGGTGATACATCGCTGAAGTACCCTCGACCCTCTGATGGCAATGTAGGTATTCTTTTATCAGAGCATTAAAGTCCGCCTCAGCCAACCAACGTTTGTTGAAATTGAAGGGAAAGCCCAAAGGCTTCTTCCTAAAATCCCAAGTAGATGTAATCGAGCGATGATCAGATAAAGACACATCCTCTGCATATGATTTGTAGTCCCTCATATGTAAAATAAGGCCAAAACAAATCATAAAATGATCCAGACGTTTCCCTATAAACTGCGACCCTTGCCTGCCGTTCACCCACGTGGGGAAATTATCAGTCAAAGGCACATCAATAAGATCAGCATCCTTCAAAAATTCCTTAATCACATCGGCAAATGGATCAATCCTTCCTGAGTCCCCCCAAATCTCATTAGAATGAAAAGTGCAGTTGAAGTTTCCCGCAATAATGGTGTTTGTCAAAATCAAAAAGCCACAATCTTCCATCCGCGACCAAATGGAAAGTTTATCATTGTATGGCATGTAGACATTGATAATAGGTAATCTCCTGGAGAATCACCTGCAGTAGCTAGAAATTATCATCCCTCCAAAAAAACCGAAGGGTTTGAAAGCGAACAATCTCGGATCCCATAAGGCAGCACAACCACCTGACTGTCCAGCAGCGTCAAACGCCGCCATGTTCCACTCTAGATATGGAATGCATGATAGCGATAGAATGCTTAGCATTCACCATAGTTTCTTGCAACAAGAATAAATAAGGCTTAACAGAACCAAAAAATGTTTAAAAGACAACATCTTATCCCTACCCCCCCCCCCCCCCACACACGAATATTCAAAGACACGATCTTCATAAGGGAGACTTCGAGGCTGTGGTCAGTGCTCTAAGAACCCTTCCAATGGCTATCGAAACAGGGACATCCCTAAAGTTTCCATCCAATAACTTGTCATCAATGCCAGACACCGACGCAAACTTTTTGTTACGCTTTGAATTTCCCTTGCCTCTCTGGATCATTACATTCGATCGAGAGGAAGGACTTATATTTAGATTCGGAGACGAAAGTCCAAAGCAAACGGATAAAGGGACCAATCCCGCATCCATGTTAGACAGGAGGAACTCGATCTAACTGCCTATGGAGTTTTTGGGGGAAGAGAAATCTTCAGAAGACGGCGGACAAGAAGGGGTCGAAATAGGACCAATCTCATTGACATTCTCACCTGGCAAATTAGGGGAGGAGAGATGACCTTAAGAGGTCTTGAAAGAAGGAGGAAGCAACTGACAGCATTGACTTAGTAACATGTCCCTAGAAGGAAAAAGAAATGCATCAATTGAGGGAACAATCAGAATCGACTTCCTGGGAGAAATAGGAGTAACAGAGGGGTGGGGAGGCTCCGGAACCGATAGACCAGAACGTCCCGGGGCAAGGGTGTCCACAGAGTTGCCGCGATTTGACAAAACCCCCGGCCCAAACCCAAGCATTTTATCATGATGGACTTCCCCATTAAACCCATAGTTCAGAGAGTTAGAAAGCAATGGCTTACCCGGCTTAATCGCGGTTGTGACCTCCTTATCGGAAAGTGTCTTTGAATGATCCACAGCAACAACAACCTTCACAACTGGTCTTTGTGCCCTCGCATTCAAAAAATCAGCATGCCATCTTGAGCACTTCCTCATCAGGTGACCTGTTTCTTTGCACATATGACAACGAAACGGAACCTGCCAATAATCGATCTTCTGGCGAAAGACCACTCCATCCCAATTTAATTCTATCGCAGCCGGCAGCCCTCCCGCGAAGGGAATTTAAACGAGCACCCAAATTACAAAAGCTATAAAATGTAAGAATCAATGTGTGCCCAAATGTCATGAAAAATTACACTATAAGTATCTCATGGAGAATATATTCTTGAAGACACTCATTAAGCCCAAAAACAAAATGTTGAACATTAGCATGGCGGTTTATGAAGAATCACCTTCATCGCTATAATACAACGCTCCTCGTGGACAATCGCCAAAATTCATCAATCAAACCTTTTCACTTATTCTTGGTAAATGCCTAATATTGTTTCCAAGGCCTTAGATTTCCAAAATATCATAATTAATTTTAAGAATCACTTAATCTCCAAAACATGAAATAGTGAATGCGTTAAAAGTATCAATTGTATCAAACACATGATTGCTCCAACTCAAACCCAAAGTCATGGAAAGAAAATCCAAGCATTGGGTTTCCCTAAAATGGCTCCCTTTTCTAAAACCCAATTATTGGTTGTAGAATTTATACCCATTATAAAAGACACTTAATTGAATAGATTAAAAAGGGAGTTAAAATAATTGTGGTATCTACGGGAAAAAAAAAATTGTATATAAAATATTGAGAGAATATATAGAAGGGTTGTTAGAAGGACACTATTCGTTGTGATTAATTTTGAAAATGAAATGGACTATGATATTGAACGAGCCTAGATCCATTTTAACTCTGGATCTATCAAGCTCTGAGAGATCAAATCTCTCAAGGTGCAATATTATTTTTTGAGTGAAAAACTTGAGGAAATGTTCACACCTCGAGAGATTTGATCCCTCTCGAGCATTTGATAGATCTAGAGTTAAGATGGATCTAAGATGATTTCAGTCGTGTGCGGTCAAGGAAAATCTATCGAAGATATGATATATTTTATCAATAATATGTAAATATATCTAATATTAATATAATCATTTTAAATATGCTAAAAATGTCTAAGATTAACCTGGTCATTTTAATTTTCAATTTGTTTAGTTACCTCAGTTTGGTGACATGATAAATATTTTTGATATATTTAATGACGAAAAATGATGAAATAAAAATTTTGAATGCAAAAGTGACAATAGTAGTGTTGAATAATAAAAAATTTGAATAATAAGAATGTAGTTAATTGAAAATAATCTTAATTGTGATCAATAGCAAACTATTTTCTTCTATTTTTGTTATTGTCACCCTTGTTAGTCTTGTCATCTTTTCATATTGATCTTCTTCTACTATTCTTATTGTCGTCCTTGTTAGTTTTGTCATTTTTTCATATTGATTGTATGAAAAGGGCTATTGAAATAGTAAACCATTTAAATCTGTAGCTCAAGATGTTGTAGTACACATCATACCTTGTCTCTCTTGCTCTCCAATATTAATAGGTTGAATTACTATAATGCAAAAAGTAATGTACATTGTCAATAATTTCCTATGCCTACATTGAAATCAATGCACATTATTAATCCAATGACTTTAAAATTAATGTACTATCAAACATCTGATTACATCAAATCATAAATCAACATCTACATTGAAATCAATGCATCTAATGCAAGCAATAAAATCATATTAGAAAACAAATTCTATACTGAAATCAATGCATCTAATGCAAGTAATCAAATATGATTAGAAATCAACATCTACACTCAAATCAATGGATCTAGTGCAAGTAAGAAAATAGGATTAGAAACCAACATCTACATTGAAATCAATGCATTTAGTGCAAACAATCAAATAGGATTATAAATCAACTTCTACACTGAAATCAATGCATCTAGTGCAAACAACCAAATAAGATTATAAACCAATTTTTATACTAAATTCAATGCATCTAATGCAATAAATCAAATAGGATTAGAAATCAACTTCTACACACATATCAATGCTTCTAGTGCAAGTAAGAAAATATGATTAGAAACCAACACCTACACTGAAATAAATGCTTCTAGTGCAAGCAATCGAATAGGATTAGAAATCAACACCTACACTTAAATCAATGCATTTAGTGCAAGCAATGAAATATAATTAGAAATTGACATCTACATTGAAATCAATGTATCCAGTGCAAGCAATCAAATAGGGTTAGAAATCACCATCTACACTAAATCAATGCATTTAGTGCAAGCAATCAAATAGGATTCTAAATCATCTACATTAAAATCAATGCATCTCGTTCATGCAATAAAATATCATGAGAATTCAATATCTACACTAAAATCAATGCATCTAGTGAAATAAATCAAATAGGATTATAAAACAACGTCTACACTGAAATCAATGCATCTAATTCAATAAATATTCTTCTCCCTCTCCCCCCTCCATCTATATCTATATCTCCCTCCATCTCTCCTTCTTTGTCTCTCTATCTCACTACCCCAAAGACACACAATCTCTCACTCCATATCTATCAATCTCTTTGTCTCTCCATCCCTTTCTCTATCTCTCTCTTCTCCCCTCTCTTCACCTTCCATCTATATCTCCATCTTCATGTTCTCTCCCTCTCTCCTGCTTCTACCTCTCTTTCCTCTTGTTTTCCTCTCTCAGTCTCTCTCCATATTCCTTATCACTTCCTCTCTCTCTCTCTCCCCACCTTTCTCTCTTTGTGTCTTTCTTCTTACCTCCCTCTCTATACCCCTACAAGTCCATCTCTCTTTCCCTCCCTCTCTCCACTCTATCACATCTTCTCTCTCCCTTTATCTCCCACCTCTCTCTCTCTCTCTCTCTCTCTCTCTCTCTCTCTCTCTCTCTCTTCACCCTCACGCTCTGTTACTATAACAATGCATCTAATGCAAGAAATCAAATAGGATTAGAAATCACATCTACACTCGAATCAATGCATCTAGTGCACGTAAGCAAATATGATTAGAAACCAAAAATTACACTGAAATCAATACATTTAGTGCATGCAATCAAATAGGATTAGAAATCACCATCTACACTGAAATCAATGCATTTAGTGCAAGCAATCAAATAGGATTATAAATCAACACCTACACTGAAATCAATTCATTTAGCGCAAACAATCAAATAGGAAGTGCAAGCAATCAAATATAATTAGAAATCAACATCTATATTGAAATCAATGCATCTACTAAAAGCAATAAAATAGGATTATAAATCACCATCTACATTAAAATCATTGCATTTAGTGCGAGTGATCAAATAGGATTATAAATCATCTACATTAAAATTTATGCATCTAGTGCAAGCAATCAAATATCATGAGAAATCAATATCTACACTAAAATCAATGCATCTAGTGCAAGCAATCAAATAGGATTAGAAATCATTGTCTACACTGAAATCAATGCATGTAATGTAAGAATTCTTCTTCTCCCCCCCCCCCCCCACCTCCATTTATATCTATATCACCCTCCATCTCTCCTTCTTCGTCTCTCTATCTCACCCCCCAAACACACACTCTCTCACTCCATATCTATCAATATCTTTGTTTCTCCCTCCCTCTCTCCATCTCGCTCTTCGTCCCTCTCTTCAGCTTCCATCTATATCTATATCTTCCTGTTCTCTCCCTCTCCCCTGCTTCTCTCTCTCTTTCCTCCTATTTTCCTCTCCCCCTCTCTCTCCATCTTCCTTATCGCTCCCTATCTCTCTCTCCACCTTTATCTCTATGTGTATTTCTTCTTACCTACCTCTCTCTCCTCATCTAACTCCATCTCTATTTATGTCCCTCTCTCCACTCTCTCGCATCCTCTCTCTTCATTCCTCTCCCTTTCTCTCCCACCTCTCTCTCTCTCTCTCTCTCTCTCTCTCTCTCTCTCGTCTGTTATCACTCACCCCAACTTCCCAAGGCTGAAAGTGGGATTGATGGAAGGTAACCACATGCCAGGCTTTGGGTCAGGTAGCTAGCCCTAACAAGACCAGAGAGGGCTCTCTCATTGTCACTTTACAGTCAATGGAATGACTAAATATATATTAATCTTATGCTAGGTATGTAAGCTCGGTAAATAGGATTTTGTTCGATATTTTGAGTGTTGGATATGAATGTCAGTGAAGAGGCTAGGTCTAGGGTTTTTAGGTCTGAATTCCAAGGTCAATTTGCAGAGAATATGTGAGGCTAGATAGGTATCTTAAAAGCGTGATTAATTTTTCATTGAGTATAGGATGAAGTATAGAAATTCTTAATGAGAATTGAGGTGAATTCATTCATTTAGAAGAACATATACATATCATGTAAACCTTGTATTAAATAGAGCATGAACATACATGATTTCTGCTTATAAAATTACACGATAAACACATGGAAAGATGTATCTGAAAGAGGAAAATATATCATTTAACATGAATAGATAAACATACAAAGAAAGAAAATTTCTCCAATGCATACCACAATATTCTCAACACAAGTTCTGCAAGACTGTCTTTGATTTCATTCCAAAAGATTGTACAATAGCTCCACTGCAAAATAAGACTATCCAACCCAAAAAAAGACTAAAGAGAGTCTACTTATAGAAAATATGAACCATGACACCTCATAGGGTCGAAATCCCATCCAAAATGCATCATAAACACGTGACATGAGTCATTTCCTAGATTCTAGGAGGTTAGAAACGATTCCCTAAAATTCATCTATGAACCAGGAGTGTGTGTCCCTTACATTAAATTACATGTTCCCTCATGATAAGAAGCAAAAACCAACTCAATTAGTCTAATGCCAACTCATAGGACAGAAAAAATTTCAAATTTCTGACATTTTCTAAGCTTGACCAATGCCTTGAGGAATCCAATACAGATGTGTAACACTTTTTGACAAAAGCGTAACATAATTTTACAAAAGTGTAATAGACGTTTGCAGCCATTTTTGAGGCACTTTTAGGAGTCCAAATCCAATTCTGAAAGATAGTTCAACTATCCATGTGTGTCTAGTTTCCAAAAAATCTTGCATTTTGAAAAATGACCCATGGTAAGGCCTCCAAAAGTTCATTCTCCAAAGGTTACTCCGGAAACGTAGCAAGACCTCCAAAAAAGTGGCAGAAGCATAGAAAATGAGTGGTTTTTTGGCCTTTTCTGCAAAATTAAATCTTGTCATCCAAACAGGGTTCCTGATCTATGATGTACTCATCAAAATGCATCCAACTATGTAAGAAAATTATCATTTTGATGCCTCTAAAATAAGCGTAGCAAAATCTTGCTACGCTTATGTGAGGAGGAAATTTCCAAATTTGTGCAAAAATCACAAAAATACCAAAATTCCTCAAAAATTCTCAAAATTGGCTTTGTGGCACCTGTGAGTGATGTGCTAAACAACCAAGGAAGGTTCAACCAACAAATCTAAGCTATCCTTCTCTTTAAGCTTCATTTGAGTTTCTTTTAGCCTTTTCTTCAGTTGTTTTAGCCTTATTTGTGAAATTATGTTCGTGGTGCAATAGTGATTTTCCATGTGTCTTTGGAGGTTGTTGTCTCTCTTAGCTCTCTTCAATAGCTTCTCCAAATGTTCATTTACCCTTGCCAACCAAAGTTCTCTGTCTTGATTGATATCCATAGCTATTAGCTCATCAAAAGTCAACTCTTCAAGTGGATGAGTTGACTGTCTTTCTAGCTCCAGCTCCCTTTTCAGGCCTCTTGTATTTGGCCTTATTGGTTGTGTTTTAGTATCCATGTCCTGTATTTGATCAAAATCTATGATCTACTTACCTTTACCTTCATCTGCTTCTAGTTTTGGCTTAGGTTTTCTTTGTATAAGATGCTTCACCTTCAATTGAAAATTCTCTTGTTGTAGGAAAGTGATTTGAGAATTAGCAATGGAGAAGATCTCCCTCAACTCTGCTAATTCCTCATCCTTCTCCCTAATGATATCCTTAGATAATTTGATCTCAACCTACTCTGCTACCTCAATCTCCAATGGCACTGATTCACTATGTTGGTGCAAAGGTGTTTCATCTTGCTGCATGAGAGGTTGCTCCTCTATTTCACTTTGTTCAACAATAGTGTCAAGTGTAAGTACACTTTTTATAGATTTGGGTGCAAATACCTGTCTCTTTCCCTTCTCATAGGTATGAGTAAACTCAACAACCCTAGGAGCCCTTGAAATCTGAGTTTTTTTTCTGGAAGAGCCAACCTCCATTGGTTGTGCTGACAATGATGGTGATGGTGTGTTATGCATGACAGAAGAGCTAATGGTGGGCATTCTTGCTACTCTTTCCATGAAGGTTTCCCAAGTCATGTTTTTGGATGAAATGTGATGCAACACAATGAGTTTTACCAGACCATGGTGAAAAAGACTTGGGTAATGATCTTTTTTTTATGCTCTGAACCTTCTCAGTCATTTTAATCAAAATTTTGTACTAGTAATGTGGCAAGTCAAGTGATTTGGTAGAAGTGAAATGCATCAACAGCCTGATATGGTATCGATACAACCTCGAAAATTTTCCTTCACATGTCAAATACTTCATTAATAACATCATTAAAGGAGCATATTTTTTATGGAGGTGTATGAAAGGGAAGAGGTACTCTGGTTCCTATCTTAACATGAGGTTTGAGAAATTGTTTGTAATCTTCAAGGTCTAAGTCCACGCCCTTGAACCACTTTTCTCAATGACTAAGAATACATGTTGTTGAAGAAATCACATCTGCTGATAGGTTAAAATCCAAACCTGCAATGATGACCTTTCCCATGTTGAGATTAGAGGAAAATAAGCTTGTAAGTTGAAGATGATATCCTTCCTCCATGATCTTCTCATAGAACCTTATCCATTCCTCCCAAAACATCTTTTGGCTAAGGGTGAAGCATTGATTTCTTGCATAGTGCAGGGTTCTAATCTGAGGTGGTGCCCTCCCTTGAGGTTTTTCTTCTCACTCTCCATCCTGTTTATGAGTGAAAGGATGAAACCCTAGTGTGTATATGGAATGAGTATGTGTAGTGCAATTTAAGAAAAAACTGAGTATAGGGATGGGGTAGACTTAGAGGGTGAGATGAAGTGTTTTAAAGCCAAGGAAAATTATGTAAAAAATTCAAGAGATGGGCTTGCATATTGGTTCCATGTTATGAGTGAAATCAAGTGAAATGGATGTGATGAAGGTGGTCAAATGAGGGAAACAGAGGAATTTCCAAGTTTAACAATTGAAAACTGGGTAGAAATTAGGGTTTGATGAAAATGGCTCTTAGGAAGGATATGGATGGTGGGGGATGGCATTATGATGTATGTGGGAGGTGGAGGATAGTGTTAGATGATAGGGTTAGGGTTTGGTTCACTGGAATCTTTCAATGATGTGAAGAAGTGAAAATATAATGGAGAATGAAGTGAGCATGAAAATAAACAGTGAGCTTGATAAATTAACCACAAGAGGGTATAATAAGTTGAGTTATTGTTGTAATATCTCTAAGAACTGATGCCAACGGTCCTTGAACTTGTTTGAATGGCTTGGGAGCAAAAATACACTAATTCAACAATTTTCGGATGTGTAACACACCCCCAGCAGAAGCGTAACATAGTGTAGCAGAAGCGTAACAACGTGCTCCAAAAATATAACAATTGTTCCATAAACGTAACAACGTGCTCCAGAAGCGTAACAAAGGCCAACAAAAGCATACAATTTTGCTTTCGAGTAATTTCTTGCCTTTGTTTCGAACCCTGAACCACTATGGAGTCCAATGGAGGTAAGATAGGAGCTCTACCACACATCAAAAAGAGAATAATGAGTTTGGATGAGCCTCTTTTGTCCTTTATAAGCTTTGAAATGAATTTTTTGCCGTGTCGTGAAAACAATAAGACATTTTTTCCTTTTGAAATATTTTGACTTTGAAACAAATTTTGAAATAAGACAACTTGCCTTTATTCTCCTAAGTACGTTGACTCCCTTTAAAATACTTATATGGTGAAAATAACGATTGTTTGCCTTGTTTGAGGACAAATTGGATTTTTTCAAAGGCAAAACAATGACACCTAGACAACATACCTAGATGAGATGGAGTGAATCACCCAATAATTTTAAATGACAATGAATGGGATGACCTTTAAAGTGATAATGGCCATGGATGAGATGAGGGTAGCAACAATTTTGACCTAGACACCTTCACTGACCAAAATTTATTGTTTGATAAGACCAAAATTTTTGACCTATGATTACTAGAAAATAAACTAAAACAGTATGTCTTATCACTGACATATTGACAATAACAGAGTCTCTTCACCCTCCAAATTTTTTACTATATCCCTCTCTATCTCCATCTCTATCCTTCTCCCCCCACCTTCTCTCCATCTCTCCTTCTTTGTCTCTTTATCTCACCCTCAAACATACACAATCTCCCTCAATATCTCCCTTGTCACTCCCTCTCTCTCTATCTCTCCTTATTTTTCTCTTTATCTCACCCCTAAACGTACACTCTCTTTCTCCATATCTCCCTTGACACTCCCTCTCTCTCTCCACTTTTCACTCTCTATGTCTTTCTTCCTCCCTCCTCTCCCCCCCTCCAACTCTGTCTCTCTAACCCTCCCTCTATCGTCCTCTCTCTCAAGTCCTATATCTCGTCCTTCCTCTCTCTCCCTTTCTCTCCTACCTCCATCTCTCTTCCCTCATATCTCTCTCTCTCTACCCTCCAATGCTCTCACTATCTCCCTCCCTCTCTCCTTCTCTCTTTGCCCCCTCCATCTTTGTGTCTCCCTCTCCCTCTCTTACCCTTCTCCGCCTCTCCCTCTCTTCATTCCTCCTCTCCCCTCTCCTTCGGTTTATTTCCATCTCTCCCTTGTCACTCCACATATATCTCCACCTCTATCACTCTATGTATTTATTCTTCCCTCCCATATATATAGAGAGTTAATATATATCATGATATATTAATATATATTATAATATAACAAATTTTATATTGTAATAATCCAAAGTTATTAAATTTAATAATATTAATACTATAATATATTAATATGAATATTAAATTTGATAATAATAATAATAATATTTTAATATTAATATTAGGGTTAATAATGTTTTTTTGCAAGGTATTAGTAATAATTTGGACCATAAGATTCACCTAAATAAAACCTCTTCATTTGAGTGTTGGTAAATATAAAGAGGAGACGAGGACCTGGGTTAGGGCCTATTGCGGAAGGTAGAGACATAATTTGCCTCATAGAAACACATGAGCATGAAGGGTGCAAGACACCTTTGTTTGAAGGGTACTGGAAGATAGCAATGTATAACAAGGCAACAGGGAATAAAAAAGGGCATGGAGGTATCATGGTATTAGTGAGAGAAAAAGAAGGTCATTTCATTTAGCTATAAAAAGAAATTTGAAATAAGCAATTTGTCTAGCTTAAAATATCAAAAAATGAAAATCACAACAGAATTGAAACATGTTATTTTGCGCCCCAAGTTTCAAAAATCTACAAAAGTTGAGGGCTTGACAACAAAGGTCCCTTTGCAGCCCTAAAAGCAGATATTGCAATATATTCTCAGCTAGGTGAATTCCTTATAGTGGGGGATTTCAATGCTAGAACTATAGGTGAACAAGCTAGCATTATTTTTTGTAAAGAAGACGATGACCCTATCTAGCTTACAGAAGAGAGTAATCATCAATGGGAAAGAATATCAGAGGATAAAGGGTTCAATCTCTTTGGAGAACAATTACTTACACTATGTGGGGCTTTCAATTTAGTCATTTGTAATGGTTTTACTAGAGGGGAAAATTCTGGTAATTTCACTTGGAATAATTACAATGGAGCAAGTGTAGTAGATTATGAAATTTTCTCGCATAGTTTGTGTGAGAAAATGGAGGAAGTGTTGATTGGAGATCAAATTTGGGACTTAAAATCAGATCAGAAGCCAATTTATTTAAGTTTCTCTTGGACCGGAAAGAAGCAATTAGGGTCAAAAACTCAGTGTGTTCAACAAAATCCTCTAAAGGGAAGAATTATTTTGACTCCAGTGAATTGTAATACCTTCAAAATAACGCCAGAGAGGCTCTTAAAGAAGGATGAAATCTCATTTCATGGCCTTCATAGTCACGAATTAACACATTTAATTCAAAGCACACTTGTTGAGTGTAAAAGAGAAAAAATTAAGAAGTCAGAAACAAATTTATTTCCGGTTAATGCTTGGTTTGACGAGGAATGAAAACAAGCAAGGAGAATGTCGAAGGAATCAGACAAGGATAATACAAAGCTCAAAGCTTACAAGAAGATATTAAGAAATAAAAAGGTCGATTTCATGGTTTCGAGGAGATAAGAACTAATCTTCATTGGGAAAAATAACCCCAAATTATTCTGGAAGGAGCTCCAACCGAAAAAGGTGCAAACTGAAAACAACATTACAACTTCTAAATGGTTCGACTATGCAAGACAACTATATGTGCAGGATCTAAAGGTTGACCCTCCTCCCTTGGTCAACACAGACACAAAACTCTTCATAGTGAAATAGGTAGAGATGGGTATCAAGAAGTTGGGTGCTGGAAAAGCAAAAGACTTAAATCCAAGCAGAGTATCTAAAGTGGGGCTGAAAAATTATTTCACCTCACATCACAAAAAATTTCAACAACATCATACAATAGGTGTTCCCCACAGATTGGACAACTAGTATGGAAATACCTCTTTTCAAGAGTGGTGATGTCAATAATCCCTCCAATTATAGAACCATAATGATAAACCCCTTGTTTGCAAAGTTATTTGGAAGCTTGTTAGAAAATAAATTCAACAAGTGGGCAGAAGAAAGAGATAAACGTGCTAAAGGGAAAGAAGGTTTTAGACCTAAGCATTCCACAATTGATCATTGTATAACTTTAGGTCACATCATTGAAAAAGTTTGGGAAAAAAGGGAAGAAATTTTTTGTTGCTTTTTTTATTTCAGAAAAGCCTTTGACACGGTTCCTAGGGATAAGCTTTGGCACATAATGGAGGAACTCGGGGTTCCTAGGCATTTGAGAGAATTTGTGCATAGGCTATATGAAGAGGTCAAGGGGGTGACAGTATCCATTTGGGCAATTTCGTTATAAGGCTTCTTTTGTACGCAAATGACCTTATATTGATTGCTAAATCAACTCTTGGTTTGCAAGAGCACTTACATTCCCTTGAGAATTTTTGTAGAAGGCTGGGGATGCAAGTCAATATTAACAAAATGAAAGTGGTGGTTTTCTCTAACAAAAGAAATCATAACCAACATAAGGTCTACTTTGAAGGCAACATTCTAGAAGAAGTTGCAGACTACAAATACCTTGGAATTGACATCAACAGAAATTTAAGTTGGGATGGTTGTAGAAAGAAAAGAACTTTGGGGGGTTGGAAAGCATTTTATGCTCTTCAAAACAGGTGTAGAGAGGCAGAGCGATGGGACTGGAAAATGACTCTAACTCTTTTTGGGCTTCTAGTGATTCTAGCGATTCTCTATGGTTGTGAATTGTGGGCCAGCAGCACAATCGAGATGCAGTGGAAACAAATTGAGAAAATTCAGAAGCGTTTGATTACAAACAAATTCAAAATTAAAGTGTAGTTCCTTGTGCTATATTGTTAAGTGAAACAGGGGTTGCTCCTATTGAAGAAATTGCTATGGTGTGAGCCATAAGGTATTTGAAAAAAATTGAGCAAATGGAAGAGGTTAGATGGCTTAAGGTTATGTTTAATGACAGATTGTGCAAAAGAAAGAAGACTTGGATGCAAAAAAATAACAAATGGTTTAGTAAATGGGATATTTGCTTGAGCATGTGCCCTACAAACAATAAAGAGATAAAAACTTTTGTTATGGATAAGTTCCACAAACGTACTTGGGATAAAGAGACAGGGAGAAATAATAAGTACTACAATGAAGAGTTTAGCCCCACTCATAATCATCAACAAAAAGCGTACATAGGGGCCAATATTTCTTGGAGATCTAAAATTCGTATTGCTCAATTAAGGACTAATTCTCATCAACTTTGTTGTGAAACAGGGCGCTGGAGAAGGCCAAAAGATATGTGGGAGGAAGGAGTATGTATTCTCTACTCTTCCATAAAAGTGGAAACACAAAAACATTTCATTTTAGAATGCGAGGCCTTCGAAGACAATAGGGAAAATTATGTAGTTATTCTGGCAACGAGCTCTTGGGATAATCTATTCAACGAAAATTTTATCGAGAAGCTGGGATCATTTATTGCAAAACTCCATAGGAAAAGGGTCGAATACAAGAGCCAGATAGAGAATCAATCTGTCCCATAGGCTATTTTTAGCCTCGTGGACATTAAAAATACTTTTTTTCTTTCTTTTCAGTAAATATGAAAATAGGTTTAATTTATGTACTATGCCTCTAGTTTATTTATAGATGTTGATTTCTAATCCTATTTGATATATTTTTATTTATTTACCATACCTCTTTATACCTCTTTTATAAATATGGTATTTGGCCCATGGTATTAGGCTTCACCTAAATAAACCTCTTTTTATATTTACTACATAAACCTCTTTATACGTTTTATTTATTTACCATACCTCTAGTTTCTTTATATTTTTATTTATTTTTCATACCTCTAGTTTCTTTATATTTTTTATTTATTTACCATACATGGAGCGTTAGTATAAAAAGAGGCTTTATTTATTTATCATACCTTTGGAGTTAGTATAAAAAGAGGTTTTATTTATTTACCATACCTACGGTTTATTTATATTTTTATTTATTTGCCATACACCTTTTTTGAATATGGAGTAAGTATAAAAAAAGGTTTTATTTATTTACCATACATCCAGTTTATTATTTATTTACCATCTTTTTTTAATATGGAGTAAGCATAAAAAGAGTTTTTATTTATTTACCATACCTTCTTTTATCTGTATTTTTATTTATTTACCAAACTTATTTTATGAGTTTATTAATAATATTAAGCATTTAATCTTTTATTATTTCTCCCTGAGTGATAATTTTGAATGCTATCAACTTCTTTGCATTTAACGGCTAGAATCTATTCTTATTTATACTTTAGCGTCTGCACACTTCCTATCTTACTCTCAACTTCCTCCTAGTGAAGATGGGTAAAGTGTTCACCCAAAATATCGAGTTCTTCTTATTTATACTTTAGTGTATGCACTGTTCCTATCTTACTCTTTCTTCCTATCTTACTCTCAACTTCCTCCTCGTGAATATGGGTGAAGTGTTCACCTAAAATGTCAAGTTCTTCAATCATATTACACAGGATTCCAGAAGCTCTAATCTACATTATTTTCTGAGTGTTCAAATCCAAGTTAAGAGGTAGGGATAATTATTAAAAATATAGTAATTATTACAAATATATTGATTATAATTGACTGCCACTTCAAATGTTTACTTACATTACATCTACACATGTTCCCTATACTCTAACATTTCAAATGTTTACTTACATTACATTACAATTCGCGTGGCGATGTGTGTTATATAGGGGCTTTCACGCATTATAGGGGTGTTATATAGGAGCGTGACGAGCATCTACATAGGGCCTTTCATGCATTCCCATTGATGAATTCCAAAGGGTTGATGAATTGCAAGTCATGCATGGACAACTGCAATCTACAAGCCGATTAGGATTCAACACTTTTCATGTACGCATCCACAATCTACGGGCCGATTTGAGGATGCACCATCGAGCAACAATTGTGAGCTCTAGCAATCATCATAAGCTGGTGCCGAGTGGTTTTTAATAGATTGAAGAGAAATAAAAGGAAGTGCAGATTGGTAATGAGTAAACGTTAAAGACGAGACTAGAAAACCAGCAGACCAACGAAGCAGGGGATTTTTTTCGGAACAACAAACTAGCAGACTAGCGAAGCAGATTCAGCAGGGGATTTTCTCATCTTAAAATGGAAAGAAAATCGATAGCAACTGTTGAAAATGGAAAGAAAATATCAGGTGATTTGGAAACCAATAATTTAGGTCAAGTCAAAATTGTTTCAACAGAAAAAACAGGGAAGTGGTTTTGTGTAAATGTAAAGCAATATCAGGGCATTTTAAGGCGTATGTTTGCTTGCCTCAAATGGGAACAAGGAAAAAGAAAAAGAAAAAGAAAACAGTGCTAGAGAAAGAATAAATAAGAGCAGTAAAAATAAAAAAAGAGTCAACCATTTACAATCCCACATCCACACCTCTCACTTGGTCATTAGATCTCTATGTCGAAGAACTGATGAGGGCAAAGACAATGCTGAATATTTTAGAAGCCAAAGAATAGGAAAGGGACCGCAAAATTTCAAAGATCACATTTGAAAATCGGTGTTTAATGGAAGGTAAAAGAATTTTAAACGAACAAATAACAATGTTACAAGAGGCTATAGAGATAGGAAAACAAAAATTACAAACATATGAAGAGAGTGTGGCAAACCATGATAGGATCAAGGGCATCAAACAAGGATGTGATCATTTCTAAAGCAACTTAGGTAGATACACAAATGTCTCAACAAACAGAGCTTTCAAAAAAGAAGGCAAAAAAAAACAATATGGATGGCAGTCCAAAAGAAATCAAAGATAGAGTTGAAGACACTAATGGTTACATAAAGACAGGGGAAGAAGAAGATGCAAGTGCTCGTAGAGCACAAGAAAGAGAATACAAAGAAAGAAAAGACAGGGAAACAAAATTTGTTATCAGGGGAGTAAGATATTATGGGAGGAATGAAAGTACTCTCAATTTGACAAGGGACTTTTTGAAAGAGAAACTACATTGGAAAGGGTAAATTTCCAAGCAAGGAGGGTGGGGAAGATATGTGAAGAGAGGCCTCGTCCCATAAAAGTCACAATGGCAACCATGCAAGAAAAACATCGTCTTTTGAGCAAAAAGAAACTCTTGAACGGCTCACACTTCTTCCTAGAGGAAGATTTAACCAATAACCAACAAGAGGAGAGAAGGGAAGAAATCAATAAAATTAGGGTAGCAAGAAATGAAGGGAAAAGGGCATGGTTGTACAATGGTAAAGCAGTTATTGCAGTGTTTGGGACTCAAGACAAAACAGGGCAGCAAGCTGATAGTAAATAAAAAATAGAGAATTCGATAATAGGGATGAAAACAACAAGAGCAACATGGATGGAAAGGGGCGAAGACTCAAATTTGAGTATTGTGTGTCAATCTGTGTGGCAGTCAAATCCTACCCAGGTCCACCTAAGTTTAGTTTTTTGGAATTGTAGAGGCTACTCTTGGAGGAGGGGACCTAGGTTAGGGTCTATTGCGGAAGGTAGAGACATAATTTGTCTCATAGAAACTCATGAACATGATGGTTGCAAAACTCCTGTGTTTGACGGTTATCTGAAGTTAGCAGTTTGGAACGAGGTAGCAGAAAATGGAAACGGGCATGGGGGAATACTAGTTTTAGTGAAAGAAAAGGAAGGTAGTCACATCCAGTTGATAAAATAAGATGAAAATAAACAATATTTATGGTTCAAAATATCAGAGAATGAGAATTACATAAGAATTGCAGCATGTTATTTTTCCCCTCAAGTCTCAAAACTTACAAAAATAAGGGGCTAGACAACAAGGATCCTTATGCATCTTTAAAGCAAGATATTGCTACGTACTATCAGATGGGAGAAGTGCTTTTAGTGGGTGATTTGAATGTTAGAACAACAAATGATCAAGCTAGTATTCTTTGTTGCAAAGAGGATCAAAATCCTATTTGGCTCACCGAAGAGGAGAATCTCCAATGGGTGAGATGTTCAGAAGAAGAAAAAGTTAGCAATCATTTTGGAGAGGAATTTCTTACACTGTGTGGGGCTTTCAACTTAATTATTTGCAATGGTCTAGACAAATGGAAAAGGTCTGGGAACTTCACTTGCAACACATACAATGGGGCAAGTGTCGTTGATTATGTGATTTGTTCACAAAGCTTGATAGAAAAAATAGATGAAGTTAAGATTGGAGAGCATAGTTGGGACTTAAAATCAGACGATAACCCAATTTATATGAATTTATCATGGGTAGAAGAAATGCAACATAAGAGAAAAACCCAATGCTCTCGGCAATCACTACCGCGGGGAAAAATTCTTCTAACACAACAAAATTGTACTATCTTCAAGAAAATGTTGGAGAGATTAATTCAGAAAGAGAAATTTGGTTTCCAAAGCTTCAACAATCATGATTTAACAAATATAATTCAAAGGGCACTTGAGAAATGCAAAAGAGCAAAAAATAGGAAATCAAAAACAAATTGTGTTCCTGTGAATGCTTGGTTTGATGAGGAATGCAAAATGGAAATGAGAACCTTGTTAAAGACAGGGAAGGAGAAGATGAATGTAAAGTTATATATCAGATACTAAAAAGGAAAAAAGATGATTTCATGCAAACAAGGCGAGAAGAGTTAATATATCTAGGCAAGAATAACCCAAAAAATTTCTGGCGGGCACTTCAACCAAGGAAGAAGCAAATCGAAAATAATATTACAGCTAATCAATGGTTTGAATATGTAAGACAACTCTATGAGAAATAATCATAGGTTGATCCTTCCCCAGGGCTCAACATAGCTAAAAATATTTTCACATTATAGGAGGTGGAGATTGGAATTAAAAAGATGAAAACAAGAAAGGCAAAAGACTTGGTTGAATTTCAAGCAAAGTATCTAAAATGGGGAAGGAACATTCTTGCACCGCACATCATGGAAATATTCAACAACATCATTCAATAAGGATTCCCAAGAGACTAGACGACTAGCCTAGCAATACCCCTTTTTAAAAGTGGAGACATTAATAATCCGTCCAATTATAGAACCATTATGATCTATGCTTTGTTTGCAAAGCTTTTTGGCAGCATGGTAGAAAATAGAATCAGTAAGTGGGCAGAAGTAAAAGAAAATAGGGCAAAAGGACAATTGGGTTTCGGGCCGAAGCATTCTAGAGTGGATCACGACATCACATTGAGACACATTATTGAAAAGGTTTGGGGGGGTAAAGAAGAAGTATTATGTTGTTTTTTTTACTTCAAAAAGGCATTTGACATAATCCCTAGAGATAATTTGTGGCATAGAATGTAAGAACTTGAAATTCCTTTGCATTATAGAGTTGTTGTTCATAGACTTTATGAAGAGGTGAAAGTCAAAATCATAACCTGAACAGGTATTTCATAAAGCTTTAGAAGTGACATTGGAGTCAAGCAAGGTTTCCCTCTGCCCCCTACTCTATTTGGTTTATATATTGACAAATTGGAAGAGCGGTTAATTTGCAAGGTGGGGATGGTGATCGGTTGGGGGAGTTTGTGATAAGGCTTCTTTTATATGCTGATGATCTTGTATTGATTTCTAAATTGGCCCATAAATTTCAGATGCACCTATATTACCTTGACAATTTTTGTAGAGAAGTGGGGATGCAAGTCAATATTAGCAAGACCAAGATAATGAGTTTCTCTAATAAAAGGAAGCAAATTCAGCATACGTTCTTCTTTGAAGGCAACATTCTTGAAGAAGTAAATGAGTACAAATACCTTGAGAACGATTTCAACAACAAACTTAATTGGGAGGACTACAGAAATAAGATAATCTTAGGAGGGTGGAAAGCATTATATGCTCTTCAAAACATATGTAGAGAGGTAGAGTTATGGGATTGGAAAACGATCAAAGTGATTTTTGGACTTGTAGTTTGTCATGTGATGCTATATGGGTGTGAATTGTGGGCTAGCAGCACCCTTGTCTCAAAATGGAAGCAAATTGAGAAAATCCAAAAACGCTTGATCATGAGAAAGTTCAAAATAAAAATTTCAGTACCTTATGGTATAATGTTGAGTGAAACAGGAGCAACTCCCATCGAAGAAATTTCTATGGTGCGGCTCATAAGATATCTCAAAATAATTGAGCAAATGGGAGTAGGTAGATGGCCTAATGTTATCTTCAAGGAAGGCATGAGTGAAAGAAAGAAAACATGGACAAGACAAAACTACACATGGATGCAAAAATGGAATATCTACCTCAATGCTTGTCCCACAAATAGCAAGGAGCTAAAGAATTTTGTTATGGAGAAGTTTCATCAACAGGTATGGGGAAAAGAGTTGGTTAGAATGAATAAGTACTACATTGAACAATTCAACCCTACGTATGATCTCCAACAAAAAGAGTACATTGGATCTAACATTTCATGGAGGGAAAAGGTTCTTATTGCTCAATTAAGAACCAGCTCGCGTCATCTTCGGTGTGAAATAGGATGGTGGAAAAGGCCTAAAGAAGCTTGGGAATAACGAGTGTGTATATTTTGCACGTCTGAGGCAGTGGAATCGAAAAAACATTTCATTTTGGAATGTGATGCGTTCAAAGACATTAGATAAATTTATGGGAATATGTTAGCATTGGTTTCTTGGCATTGTCTTTTCAGCGATGAGATTATTGGAAGGTTGGGCCAGCTCATCATCAATTTGAATAAGAAAAAAACTGAGATGAAAAAAGCGAAAAACTGGGAACTCATAGTCCCATAGACTATTTTTAGTCTTGTGGACATTAAAATTTCATTTCATTTCATCTACACATTTACCCTATACTCTGACATTTCAAATGTTTACTTACATTAAATTTCTCGCATTACATCTAGACATGTGCCCTATACTGGGCTGTAGAGCACCTATCGACGCAACAAATGTGAAATGCAGTTGTTGTTTAGTATTTGTTTTTATGCAAAACGTAATTAATAATTTTAAATAAAATTGTTTAAAAATATGAAATTGCACACAAATTGAAAAATAATCAATTTGGTGCAATCTGTATAAAGGTAAATAAAATGTATATTTTAATATATTTTAAATTAATATAACATTAAAAACTAATATATATATATATATCCAATACTTGTAATTAGTCACAGTTATTCAACTTTTTTTGCAAGGGAAAATTATCAAGAAAATTAGCAAGGGACATGTTGTTGCTTTTGTTTGAGTAAAAGCTCTAAACATAATGATAACTTCTAATAAATGACTTTAAAAGCACATAAAATTCAGAGTCACTAATAATAATAAAACATAATTTGATTTCAAAAAAAATTAGAAAAGTATTTAAAATTTTTAGAAATTCATTTAATATGAATTTTGAAAAACATTATCAAAACTTTATAATATTTTGTCATTTTAATAAAAGTCAAAACCTCATGACCAAAAAAATATATATATGTACCTATAAAAAAAGAAAATAATATTATCAAAACAATGTAGTTATATTACACAACACAATTACATCATATTATCTATGCAAAATTCATGCTAGATAAGCACATCTCTTTATACAAACTACTAAAATTAGATATTTTAGTTGGCAAAGTATCCCGCGTCTTCTTATAGGTGTAGATTCTAAAGAAGGCACCTATAATTCTTAAAAAATTAAAACACACAAAGCTTAATGGGAAATATGGTTACTAGTGGCCCATTCTAAGCTTACATTTCATAGTATAAAACCATGATTCATGATTCCATATCATCAACTAACTAGTGCATTGTGTCCTCTTCCTATAACTCCCTCGAGTTAAATTCATGGACATTTGTTGGTTGGAGTGTCATGATTGTGCATCTTTGCACATATGGATCACCAAGTTTCATGAGAAAGTGTGTTTAGTTTCTAAAGTACCAAATTGTTGTTTATGTTGCACTAGGGTACCCATGATTGACACAAATATATAAAGAGATCGGTGTTCATTATCATGCACGTTCACGGTGACTAAATATATATATGACCTATTAAATTAGATAAACTCCTCGTGGGATCAATTAATTCCCTTGATTTCTTGTAGCTCCCTAACATCCATGCCAAACCAATGAATGACTCTTGAATGCTAATTTGCATTAATGTTAACATGATTATATAACATGACGAGGTGTGACCTTTTGGATTCATATTTCAATTTCTCTTCCTATTCTAGCTCTTTATTTTTCCTTATTTTATGTATTTACAAATTTCTCAATCAATCCCTGAGGATTAGGTGTCTAACATACCCCACCTTAATCTAAAGGTATATTTCCAAGTCCAAACATCATTATGAATCTTTCAAACTTTTCTCTTCTGGGTGCTTTTGTGATCATGTTTTCAATTTGCTCATTTATGGAACAACGTCATAGAAAAGAGTCTTGGCCTCTACATGATGTCGAATCATGTGATACTTTGTGTTGATATGTTTAGTTTTATTATCAAATTTGAGATTCTTGGCCAACTTCGCTGCATAATATTGTCAATTGGAAGGGGAGTAAATTTTAATTATTTCTCTTTCAACTCTTCAAGAATTTTCTTGAGCCACACAATCTCCTTGGTTGCTTCTAGAGCTACCACATATTCTGCCTCTATTGTGGAATTTGTTGGAATTAATTGTTTGCATGACCTTTGAGAGATACCTTATGATCCAAGATTCATAACATAGTCTAAAGTAAATACTCCATTATCCTTATCTCCATCAAAGTCTGAATCAGAATATCCATTCAAGCTTAAGTCATCAACCTATGAATGTTTGAGTCCAAAGTCTTCAACTCCTTTCAAGTACTTTAGAACTATTTTTTCGACAAATCGATGTCCTTCAAAAGGATTTTGCATAAAACTGGAAAGGATTCCAACAACGAACGAAATGTATGGTTTGTTAGCGATGAGGTAGATAAGCCTTCCCATGAGATGTTTATACTTCGTCGCTTCCTCACATTCATTTCCATTGGAGCAGATAAATGATTGCATTCAACAATTCTCCAATGTACTTCTTTTGAGAGAGGAATATATAACTTGGATGTTGGATCACTTTAATGCCCAAGTAGTAATCAAGGTGTCCAAATTTGTCATCTCAAATCCTTTCTTCAACTCTTTTTTTATGGATGCAATATAGTTTTCTTTGTTCCTTGTTATTAACAAATCATCTACATATACCACAAGATAAACAACAAATTTTCCAACTCTATTCACAAATAGAGTTGCATCATCTAGATTAAAGTGTTTGAATTTTAATTTTAAAATATGCTTAGTAATTTTTTCTTATGAGGCTTATGGTGCTTGTTTTAGACCATATAAGGAGTTGATGAGTTAACATACTTTATGTTTTGGTCCCTTCACAACGTTAAGGTCCTATATTTTATAGGATCTCAAGGTGATTGAGTATTTTATATTTGTAATTTTACACTATAAATAATTTTCAATATGCAATGATTTCTAAAAAAAGTACATATGAAAGAAAATCAAAAGAAGGTATGTCAAAAAATGAAATATGAAGAAAAAGACAAAAAATAAAGAAAGTTGAAAAGAATAAAAAGAGAATAAGAACCCCACAAAAGAAAAATAGAAATAATACTAAAAGTGTTGCAAATTTAAATGCACCACTGTTAAATTAGTTTTCTTTATGTCGAAATCCAATAAAATTGTGTGCAACTTGTCTTAAAATGCCACAATGACTATTTTTTTGTTCAAATCATACAACTTAATCATGACTGAACAATTGTGAATTTCATGTTAATTAGGATAGTGAATAAAGATTTGTCAAACAGTTTAACCTTGGAAAATCAGTAGTTAGGTAGAAAATGAAATTGATTCAATTGTTTAATATGAATCAATAGGAGAAATAAGTGATAGAGTAGGTTAGATTTTTATTTTTAAAAAAATAAAAATAAATAAATAAAAATAAAAATAAAAATCATGTGGGTTTTCTAACTTAAATGCACCCTAAGGAAAGAAGAAAAAATGTTAGCTTAGAAAAAGAAATCAAATCAAATCGTAGGTAGAAGTTATATTGGAGCCTTGAAATGTAGAAAATTTGAATAACTGATATATTATTCACCGAGATTCTCCTAATCATACACTATTTTAGCTTCATGCATAAGACAGAATCTCTTCTACCATTGATCATCACATGCGGAAATAAAATCAATTGCATGTATAGCTGAACTACAAACAATCTTTAATATGACAGACGCTGGCGGAAAGCTTCAGCCCCAGCCCCAACTATCTGTATATTATATGTCATGGATATCATGTAACAATCATAGTACAAAGCTCCTCACAAGCTCTCAAGCACACCCTCGATTACTACACACTATCAAGCTAGATCTAGCAAAACACATGATCCAATCTTTTGCCACTTGATAGCTAGCCTCTATTGCTTTCTCAATGCTATGGGATGGCTTCATTAAATAGATAAACCACATGGCTTGTACTGCGCAATCCTCATGGGCTTCTCTTTTACTCATGTACAAATAGCAAGCGTATAGTCTGGCTTGATAGTTAACTTTGTTCTTTCACCTATTTTTGCCTTTGGTATCCATAAATTGTCCATGCAACAGCTTGATGCATTCTTTTAGTGGATTAATAGGTTTATAATTGATGGATAATTAATTAATTATACTCTGTTGTATCAATCGTTCAACTGAACATACTGCTGAAGGACTATTTGTGTTTTAGATTAGTTAAGCGGGCATCCAACTCCCACTAACTTCCTCAATCAACTCCACCAAACTCACATCCCATGAGTTC
Source organism: Pinus albicaulis (assembly GCA_034641835.2). NCBI lineage: Eukaryota > Viridiplantae > Streptophyta > Pinopsida > Pinales > Pinaceae > Pinus > Pinus albicaulis. The sequence continues at coordinate 168,082,334 of CM076574.1, read as the reverse complement.
TGGCAGAAGTATCCATGCATTAGCTCCACTTAACCCTCAGGAATAGCATAATTCCTTCTGTCAGCTGTTGTGCCACATATGTGCACTTAACTGAAGTGATCCAAGAGAATAAGATAATGTTTAGAGTCCAAATATTATTAAGAGCTAATAATATTCGACATATCTATTTTTAGACTGGCAATCTAAAAATAGATTCCGCCCAATATGTCTAAAAATAGAAGTCCATCTATTTTTCCCGACTTGACCAACCATCCACAAATAGCATTCTGCAACTCATAGAACATGATCCATATGTCTAAAAATAGACTTTGCGCCAAAAATAGCCTGCGGGCCCACTTAGTGAAGGCGACTCCTTTCCACTAAGCTCATCATCTTGTTGCAATCTCAACACTCCCTCTCAACAAGATATGGATTATCTGCAACCCCTATCCTTCCCCTGTGGTATTCGAATTTTCTCCTGGTGAGCGCCTTCGTCAAGATATCAGCATCCTGATCCTCCGTAGGAATGTATGAAAGTAACATGATCCTCCGCTACACACAATCTCTGATATGATGATACGGAATCCCAGTGAAGCCATCGCCTCAACTCATCCTCCCATCACATTGCCATGATCCACTCCCGTGGCTGCCTACGTGCCTCAATACATGCTTCCCCGCCTTCCAAAGAGCTTGGTTGGACTAACCATCAGCTTGTGGGACAGTTAAGCATAGCATATATGGGTGGTGTATTGACCCGGATACATAAACAACCCTGGCTGATAGCAGGCTGGCATCCCTTCTACCTCGCGAGTAGCATTCTGCCTTCTCTGACCACCGGGAAGAGGGTATAACGGGCTTGCAGCCATGCATGTTGAACTTCTCCAGTATCTCCCGGGCATACTTACCCTGAGAAACAAACAGTCCATCACTACGCTGCCAAATTTCCAATCCCAGGAAATAATGAAGGAGGCCTAAGTCCTTCATCTCAAACTCCTTTGCAAGATCGGCCTTGCATGAGAGTATCAATAGCTCATCACCTGTCAAAATCAAATCATCTACATAAAGTACAATGATCAACAACTTACCCTCCACCACAATCTGGTATAGGTTAGGATCCACCTCACTCTTGGAGAATCCAAGTTCGGTGAAATAACTGTCTATCCGTGTGTACCAAGCACGAGGTGCTTGTTTCAACCCATATAGCGCTCTCTTGAGCCTGCACACATGCGACTCGCTGCTGAAGATCTCAAAACCTTCGGGCTGCTCTATGTACACCTCCTCCTCAATGACTCCGTTGAGGAACGCAGTCTTCACATCCATCTGATGAATGTGCCACCCCATCTGCGCTGAGAGAGCAAGAATCGTCCGTATGGAAGAATACCTTACGACAGGTGCAAAGGTCTCCTCATAATCGATCCCCTCAATCTGTGAAAAGCCTCGGGCAACAAATCTTGCCTTATACTTCTCCACACTCCCGTCAGCTGCCTGCTTCACTTTGTATATCCATCTCGAACCCACCACTGATTTCCCTTCCGGCCGTGGGAAAATCTCCCATGCACTGTTTCTGACAATCGAATCATACTCTTCCACCATGGCATCTACCCATGCGGGATCCTCCACAGCTTCCTTGAAAGAGGATGGCTGCAATGTGAAACACACTGCTCATAAAGATATGTATCAGTGCTCTTGAGTTAGGTATTTGTCTTTGTCTGTGTGTGTTGGTTACTACTGTACAACACTTCTGCATCTTGACCGGTTGCTGGAAACACCTTGGTCCCAGCTTGCCCTCAGATGGTTGGTGTTTAGCAGGGTAGTCTCTTCCACTCCATGAACCTCCTCTTGTGGCTGATCCACATCCTGAGGCTCATCCTTAGGAACTAATAGCTCCTCATCTGCATGCAAGTGTGGCTCCCTCTCAAGCGAACACTTCATGGCTTTCTCCTCATGAAATTTGATATCCCATCACACAACAGTCTTGCGACTTTCTGGAAAATACACACGATAGTTGTGGGGTGTATCAGTGTACCCCACAAATATCCCAACCTCTGCAGTCGGCTCCAGCTTCTTCCTGGCATCCTTCGTCACATGAATGTAAACAGGTGAACCAAAAATACTCAAATGGGAAATATCAGGCCTCTTACCAGAAAACGCCTCCTCGGGTGTACTCATGCCAAGTATCCTGTGAGGACAACGGTTTTGCTGCACTCTCTTTCGTGTGCATGCCCTATTACAGTGTATGGGTAGGCCACGATCTGAAAAATGGAGACATGCTGCTTGGTCATTTTGAATGATTACGTTCTTAAAGCTCGACAGCCACGTTCTTTGTGGGTTATGAAGATGTATGAGCTCTCTTCGAATTCCTTCTGTGCCAATGAATGTGGAACCGTCAAATGGTAATTTACTTACCATTGTGTCGCTCCTTAGAGCCTTCACCTGCTTCCCCGATTCTTTCTCAACCAATGCCTTGAACTCACAGAACTTTGAGTATGTCTCGCTCTTCTTCTGCATGAAGAAGATCCAGCACTTACGAGAAAAATAATCAACAAATATCACATAATACCTATGCTTTTCTGTCGAAGCTACTGAGAAAGGTCCACACACGTCTGTGTGAATTCTCTCAAGGATAAAATGGGTAGCGACCATCCTTTATAATGAAAAGGTGGCTTTCACAAATTTTCCCAAGGTATATCCCTTGCACTGATCTGACTGCGCAAGAGTACCCTTAGGAAGCCCAGTAGAAATCTGTTGCAGTATCTTCAAAGCTCCATGGTGAAGGTGGCCCAATCTCTAGTGCCACAACTACATACATCATCAATCACCCACTCTTCTTGCCTGCTTGCTGCTTATTCCTTGCGTAGCCATTTACCATGATTGATAAAGGTTCTTAACTTGAACCCTTATCCTCCGGGTCTCACCAGTTGCCTTACTGCACAGGAAAGCCTTTCCCTCGCGAAAGACAACATCATATCCCTTGTCTTCTAACATGGCCACCGAGATCAGATTCTTCTTCAATCCTGGAACATGCATCACTTCCTTCAATACGAAGGGTTTACCGGACTCCCTCTCAAAGGAAATGGTACCGATACCGGTCGCACTGTATCTACCATCATCGCCCATCTTGATGTGCACTCCAAGATCTTTCTCATCCAGATCAGTAAACAAATATCGATCTCCTGTCATGCGAAAAGATGCACCACTGTCAACAAACCACACTGATCCCGTCATACTTGAGACCAAGCATGCGATCAGCGAAAAATATAGCTCAAACTACGAGGCTAAGGCCTCTCCAGCTGCAGTCCCAGCAGCCTGCTTATTTTTCTTCTTCTGTGGACAATTTGTGGCGTAATGTCAGTGTTGGTGACAATGAAAGCACTTCACCTTGGACATGTCCTACTTCTTTCCTTTCGCACTGGATTGAGAAGCTTTCTTGCTCTTCCCCTTCTTTTCTTTGGCAGCCAAAGCGCAATTCTCTTCATCAGAGGTCTTTGATGAAGATCCGTCCCTGGTACTTTGCCTTATCTCCTCTTGCACAAGATTCGACCAAAGTCACTCCCATCCTGGCAATTTCTCCTGACCATTGACAGAGTCCTAATAGGAATGCCAACTCTTCGAAAGCCCAAGGAGAGCCAAGCTCACCAAGTCCTCGTCATCAACAGTAACCCCCACACTTCCCATCTCATCCCTGCATTGGACGAACTTCGTGAGGTACTTGGGCATACTGTCGCCTTTCTCCATTTTTATGTTCTTGAGTTTGTCCTTGAGCGCCAACTTCCTCTGATCGCTCTTGCTTTGAAATAAATCTGTCAAATCTTTCCACATCAAGAATGGAGAAGCCTTACCATGAAGGCTGGATACTATGTGATCCTTCACGCCCTCCAACAGAATCCTTCAACACTTTGTTGTCTTCTTTTGCCATGCGTCAAGTACGGCAGCATCACTAGAAATGGCTTTGGAATTTCTGCATCTATGAACTCCTTCAACCCATTGTCATCCAGCACCGCCTCCATCCCGTCCTTCCATGCAATATAATTCGAGTCGCCCTCAAGGGCATACTCCAATCACAATCCGTTGAAAGACATCTCAACTTCGACACCAAGAAAAACATTGCCGCAAATTTGAATTCCACCAGCACAAAACTCAACTGCTTCAATGTTTTGCAATTGCTCCAATGATCAATATCGCTCTGATACCATGTAGAAAATTTGAATAACTGATATATTATTCACCGAGATTCTCCTAATCACACACTATTTTAGCTTCATGCATAATACAGAATCTCTTCTACCATTGATCATCACATGCGGAAATAAAATCAATTGCATGCACACATTAAAACCACAAACAATCACACATATGAACACAGTATTTAATGGGAAAGCTTAAAGCTGAAAACCCCAACTATCTGTATATTATATGTCATGGAGATCATGTAACAATCATAGTACAAAAGCTCCTCACAAGCTCTCATGCACACCCTCAATTGCTACACACTATCAAGCTAGATCTAGCAAAACACATTCTCCAATCTTTTGCCACTTGATAGCCAGCCTCTATTGCGTAATTAATGTTATGGGATGGCTTCATTAAATAGATAAACCCATCATAATATCTTTACGCAATCCTCATCACATTCTCCACTATACATTGTGTTGCAAATAACATTTGTATAGTCTATTGATGATTGTTTTGCTCTTTTCTTATATTTCTTTTAAAATTTCTGCATTTGCTCATGCCTTTGAAATTAACTAATGCATTGTTTTAGTTGATTAATGAGTTTATAATTAGTGAATTAATTAATAATTAATTCACACCACTCTCACTATTTGTATCAATCGGTTAGTAAATGGAAATAATCATTATGTTGAATTAATTGATTGAATACAGGCTCACTAACTTCCTCAATCAACTCCACGAACTACATCCATGAGTTTCTGCGTGTCCATGCAATAGCTCCACTTAACCCTCGGGGAATAGCGTAATTCATACATCCCAGCCATGCCACATCTGTGCACTTAACTGAAGTGCTCCAAGAGAATAAGATAATGTTTAGAGTCTAAATATTATTAAGAGCTAATAATATTCGACATATCTATTTTTAGACTGGCAATCTAAAAATAGAATCCGCCCAGTATGTCTAAAAATAGAAGTCCATCTATTTTTTCCGACTTGACCAACCATCCACAAATAGCATCCTGCAACTCATAGAACATAATCCATATGTCTAAAAATAGGCATAGTCTAAAAATAGACTTTTCGCCAAAAATAGCCTGCGGGCCCACTTAGTGAAGGCGAATTCTTTCCACTAAGCTCATCATCTTGTTGCAATTTGAATAACTGATATATTATTCACCGAGATTCTCCTGATCACACACTATTTTAGCTTCATGCATAATACAGAATCTTTTCTACCATTGATCATCACATGCGGAAATAAAATCAATTGCATGCATACATTAAAACCACAAATAATCACACATATGAACACAGTATTTAATGGGAAAGCTTAAAGCTGAAAACCCCAACTATCTATATATTATATGTCATGGAGATCATGTAACAATCATAGTACAAAACTCCTCACAAGCTCTCAGCACTACCTCCAATTGCTACACACTATAATGAAACTAGATCTAGCAAAAACATACCTCCAAATATTTTACTTACTTAGTGTGACCTCCTTAAATGAATGCCTTGGGATGGATTATTAGTGAACTCAGACAGCAAAAGCATACCGCGTTATAAAGCCTGTTTCTCATGTTGCAAATATTAGCGTATAGTCTGTGTTCTAGTTACTTTTGCTCTTTCTTCTGCTGGTCTCCCAAGCTGTCCCTTTGCTTTAAAGTTTGTGAATGCATTCTTTTAGTTGATTAATGATTTTATAATAAGTGAATTAATTAATAATTAATTCACACCACTCTCACTAATTGTATCAATCAGTTAAACTAGATACAAATAGCTCAACTATGTTTAGATTAGTTAAACTGAATACAAATCCACTAACTTCCTCAATCAACTCCACCAAACTCTGTCACATGAGTTCTAACTGAAGTATCCATGCAATAGCTCCACTTAACCCTCAAGAATAGCGTAATTCCTTCTGTCAGCTCCTGTGCCACATCTGTGCACTTAACTGAAGTGCTCCGAGAGAATAAGATAATGTTTATAGTCCAAATATTATTAAGAGCTAATAATATTCGACATATCTATTTTTAGACTGGAAATCTAAAAATAGATTCCGCCCAATATGTCTAAAAATAGAAGTCCATCTATTTTTACAACTTGACCAACCATCCACAAATAGTATCTCGCAACTCATAAAATATGATCAACATGTCTAAAAATAGACTTTGCGCGAAACCAGCACAGACACTTAGTGAAGGCGAATTCTTTCCACTAAGCTCATCATCTTGTTGCAATCTCAACATGAAAAGCATTAAAATGTTTATCCTAAGTTTTAGTCTTCAAATTTATTTCATTCATATAAAGAGGAAAAAGGGTAAAATATTTGTATCCTAAGTCTAAAACGGTCGAGGCGCATAAATACAAAGTTTGGCATATAATCCTATATCCTAAATTTTATACCTTCATTAAACCCTCCCGCTACCTAAAAAATCTATCACATCCTATCACCTTAAACCCCACACACTTAATCATCCATCAAACCCCTTTGCTCCCGATCCGACGACCCTCATCCCTTTTCGCCCCCCCCCGTTCTCCATCATATCTTTACCGCCGGGGGGGGGGGCTCCCAAAAAAAAACAAATTTTCTTTTCGGGCCCACACTAACGTGGCGCCTCCTCGTCATTTTTCACGCCCCCCCCCCCCCGGAAAAGTTGTTTCCTCCGCCAATACCAAAACCACCATTCTGCGTGTTAAGCACCTATCGTATCATACAAGCTCGATCATTACCGTTGCCAATTAACTCTCTTCCCATGGAAAAACACCCGTTGATACATTTAATTCATAAATGACTGTTAATGCAACAGATCTGCGCCATAATCAACAGAAACTTATCAATTTGTGTATAAAACCATGCATAATCACCCTGTAATCCTTTACCTTGTCTTTTTCTCTACTATGTGTATACTTATTGTAGTCTTATATAAAACCAGAGCGATTCATCTGATTATTACCAAAACTGGCTCTGCAACTACTCCACCTTCTTCCCCAATCCCAGATTTTTACATAGTCTCGGTGAACCAATCCCTTCTTAAACATATTTTTTCTCTAAAACACATTCAACCATGCCTCCTAAGAATAAAATCCAAGAAGAGCCTATAAATCCATTGCTCCATCCTCCTGTTGACCTTGATCACATACCTTTAGCAGACAGAGACTATAAAATTCATGAAACCCTCTGTGAATTTGAGATTTTTGAGATGTATTGTTGGTTAGAAGACAAGTGCATTGACAAGTACAATGATATTGGACTGTGGGAGTCAAATTTACCCATTACATCTTTCCCCATACCCACAGTGCCCCTGAATTCATACACAAGTGTCAGGCTTGTTATATACGCAGCCAAAGAGCCATAAATGCTCCCACAGGCAAAATTATGTTCACCGTCACTGCCCAATCTAATGACCAAATGATGCAGGCCCCTTTTATAGAAAATGCAACCCATTTCTTATAGGAATTCCTCAATGAACTATATCAGAAGCTAGATTTTACAAAAAGGGCTAAAACCCTTGAGTTTTTTCTAGCTGAAGATACCCAATTTCCCAAGAAGAATCCTCCCTACTCATCCTCAACTTTCCCTGACAGAGCCAAGAATATTATCACTGTTATTTCTTAGCTCGTTGGATATTACTCTGGTGATTTGAGATGATCAATTATGGGATTATCTATTAATATTCTCATAATTCTGCATAGTAGTGGTTGTGGGGTACATGGTATATATCATTAATTGTTAGTTCGTCAGGTGTTTAAATATGCCTATGTCTTAGTATATATGTTTTTATATTTTCAGGGAGACAAATTCAAGTTTTCAATGCAAAAATTGGATGATGAAGGTAATCAACAGTCTGTCATTTTCTGGACTATAACGATTATGAAAGAACAGAAAGAGTATTCGTACAAACAATTCATTGAAATGTTTGTACCTCTAGCAATGAGTCTTCTTAGCAGTACACCTGAGCAAATAATCAATGAGGATATCAGAAATATTTTACAACTATCAGACCAAACAAAGATAGGTGACTGGTATTTATACTAGAACTACACAGAATTGAGGATTTATGGCTGTGAGATTGACCCCTATAAGCTCCCAAAATTCCTCCCAATAAGGATTTTTGCTTTAGAATACATCAGGAAAATGGTCAATGCTGATGAAGTCCACTTTGTGTCAGCAAAGAAGAAATCACAGTTCAGAATTAAAACACAAATAGGACCTTTTATTTGCAACAATAGGATAATAGGGGAAGAAGCAGACATAATGCTATAAAGGAAATGAAATTCGGCCTCAGTTTCACATGGTCCTATGATCCTTTAGGAACCATCTCCAAGCTAAGGGTAGAAAACAAGTCTACACCTTACAGCCATACACACATGCCATAAATTGAGAAGTATATGAACCAAATAGAGTGGACTGAAAACACTCTGCAAGAGGTTGAGGAGCAGTTAGTCTCCACTTCTACATCACAAAATCCTATCCCACAAGAGAAAGCAAGAAAAAGGATGAGGGAAGAAGGGTCACCTTCATTGACTGAAATTTCCAACAAATAATTCAAGATTATGTACAAGAATATGACCAAGCTCAATCCCAAAGCTAACCCAAGTAAATATTCAGGTGAGGAAGTCATCATAATCACCAAAAAAACACCTACTTCTTCACAAGTTGGTGGGAAAACTACACTCTCTCCTACCACTTCAACAACTTCACAGGATCAACAACATGCCTTTCAGACAAGTAAAGTTGTCACGGGAGAGAAAGAGAAAACCATATTTGACACATTCAGAGAAATCAAGTTGAAGAATGAAGTCTTGAAGACCAACACTTATAATCAATTCTGGAAGTAGACTTCCATTTCTAAGAGTAGACTATTGTCAACCTTTGACTCTGAGAAAGGAAAAATGCAAATGGCTTTTCTCGAGGCACAAATTTCACAGCCCAAGACTACAAGAAGATTTCATTTGAATATGATATCAAAGACATCCATCCCATTGATCAAATGGATATGCACAAGCAAACGGGTTAAATGAACTCATCTACATTGACTAATACTATTAGGAGTTTGTCTAAATTGCAGGTTTCCTTAGAAAACATCTAGTCACAGCTGAAGATGGAGAAAATCTCCTCTATGGCCAAGGATTCAAGAATTAAGTCTTTGTAAGAATTAGTGATCAGAGTTGGATATGATCCTTCCAATATCAAAGCTGCAGAAGAGATAATAAATAAGAAAAATGCTAACATAGTAGCATTAAGGAAACAACTAAAATTGTCAGCCACAGAAGACACTTTAACTAATGAAATTGAAGATAAAAAGTCTCAGAATTCAAACATGATGAAGCTCGTCATGGAGAAGAATGCCAAATTGAGACAAATGGAATCAGAAATGGAGAAAATGATAAAGTAAAACGAGCAAGTTTATAAGATTTATATGGTCCCCTTGGAGGTTGTACGTCTTACAACCATTCCCACAACTACATCTTCTATACCAAGTACAACATATGGAGCAGAACAACTAACAAAGGCAGTGCATAATCTATCAATCCAAACAGAGGAAATTAAGAAACTCCAGTATCAAGTTAAGTTGTTGCAAGATCAGAAGTCCATAAGTGAAAGTTCCCATGCAGATGAAGCACAGAGAGCACAAAAACTGATAGAAAGGTTGCAGAAGTCACAGAGAGAGTCATTCACTGGAAAAACATTGGGCCAAGTCAAAGAGATCATCTTGACACATGTCATTGAATCCATTAATGAAATCTGGCCCTGCATCCAAATTATATTTGGGCAGAAGGAGTTGATAGAGAAAGCCAATGATGCCAATAAAACCATCAAGTAAGAGCTTGGAGATATTCCTACTACAGCCAACAACATAATCAAGTTATTAAACTCCAAGAATAGATATGAGCTAGATGACTTGGGAGTGGATGACAGAACAGAGACAATTCTAGAAGTGAAGAAGGTTCTTACTAACAAGAACCTGATCGTACAGCTGGAAGATAAATGCCACAACTTAGAGATAGTTGTGAATAGATTCTTCAGTAGGATTGATCCTTTAACACATAAAGGTTTTCCTTCTCTATTTGTAATAAATGACAACCTAATGAACAAACAGGGCTATGTGAAGAAACTGAATGAGATTTCCAGAGACACGACCAAATTCTCCAATATCAAAGGCACAGTTAGCACTGGAATTTTTCCAAAGATTTTCAAATTCTGGTCATCATTCTCCAAGCAATCAATCTGCCTTTTCAGTTTGATTATAAGATGAAAGTGTCACTGTCAAAGTGGAGTGGTGAGAAAAAATCATTTTCTACTTTCATTGATTTCATTTTCCCTCTTTAACCTTTCATTTTCCCAAAACAACCAAAGTCCAACCTCTCATTTTCCTTTTCAAAACCCCTTTTTAACTCATAAAATTCAATTTTTACAGTTAAAAAGCTGCTCCGCACACCCATCAACAGCCATATTATATTTCCTTTTTTAACTTACCATATATTTCTTTTATCACAATTTTTACCTGCACCACAAAAAAACCTTGGTTATACATATATTATATGATATAACTTACTGCACTTAATAAACGTTGTGGACCCCTTACCTCTCATCGCAATCGGCTCTTCACATTTTTAACTCCCATTCACGTTACAATTGCCATTTCCTACAAAACCCCGGAAATGTGAGTTGCAGTATGGTCTGGGAACCATACTTCCCTTTAATACTCCTCAAATATGTTATAAAGCCTCTCTTTTTTTGCTCCGGGCGTCTTTTCACTTTCTTCTTTGAAAAGTCATATAAAGGGCCCCACCTGCCTTTTCACATCGTATATTCACAAATTTCACTTACCGCATTCACTTCCATTCCCTCAAAACTTCTGATTGGAAATTTGTGGGCAGTCCCATCGTCTATCATGACACATCCCTCCGTTCACATCACACATCACCGGTTTCAACATTTAGCTCTCATGTTTCATAATGAAACTTCCGATGTGCGATATGCGGGCGACCCCACTGTTTTTTATTCCACGTCACCTCCTCTCTCATCGCACATCACACTTTGCGAGTTTTAACATTTAACTCTTGTGTCTCATAACAAAACTTGTGATGCGCAATCTGCGATCTGTCCCACTTCTTTGCCACGTCATCGCCCCATCGCAAATCACATTTTCTTCCGTTTGTGTCTTAAGTTTAAACGCTCTGACCCTGATTTGCAATTGTGATATATGTCTAAAAGCTTTTCTCCTCCTGCTTATCATTCATTCCTCTCCACCTCTCCCTGTCAATTAAACCTTTTTCAAAGGGTTTCTTTATAATATCTCATAAAATGAACCTCCACCATTCTATCCAAAAAGTTTCGGGTCTTCCGCCATTACAAAGAATTTTCCACCAAAGAAGGAAAGGAACAGTGGAACAATGGAAAAGTTTCTATGAAATAATTTTCTACCACAACTCTCAGCACCAACGCATTTCTACAAGGCACGAGGCAGCATTCAAGGAACAACCACACGCCATTTTCACTGTTGTTTACACTTTTTGTGGAGTTGATTGCACTAGAACAAAAGATGAGTCTTCCCATAGACTGCCACATCATACAAACCACTCCAAATTGTTAGCCTTAATTCTGTTTATTTTCATTATGTCATATCACTTTGTATTAAAGTTTTAGGATAAGCCTCACCTCTTGCACGAGGTTGTAATGACTTTTGAAACAGAGTTTCCTTTTTCTGTGGAAGATGACAGTATCATATTTTGTATATATATTCCAAACTGATATGAAGTCAGGGTTGGTTGGTGGTTATTGAATTTTGACATATATGAACTGTAAAAAAATTTGTGAATGAAATGGAATAATACTACTGAGGACTTATTATAAATTTGTTGTGTGTATTGTCTACTTTATTTGTGTTTCCATATCTCCTTTCTTCCCGTTCCAGTTTGCAAATCATCATATTGTTATGTGTTCTTATTAGTCTCTTAAGCTTGTTATGTGTTTTATCAGTTTTTGTTAGTCTCACACAGTGAGCATTCCTGATAAAATCTATATTATAATAGTGGAAGAACATCACTCATGATAGTTAATCTTCATGATTATTCAGTGAGAATCTTGTCAGACTAGAAATAGCTTTCTCTCAATGGAATATTGTCAAACTGCTACTTTTGTCAATTTCTACTAAATCAATAGTTTTCTATTTTACAGACCTATTGATTCTCCTCTCATATTTCAATTTCCTTTCATCATAGACTACAAAATTGCACCTTGCTAACACATCAAGTTACAATACCCTCTTTAGTAGAACTATGGATTTGACCGAAATATCTCTTCAGTAAATCAAAGTTTATACCATATTCCAATCCTATGAAACCAAACATTAAAATTGCCTTAGATTTTAAGATGTGTCTGGTCAAGCGCTTGCTCCATTCCAAGTGTTGATTCCAGCGCCAACATCTTCTGGTGCGTCTGTCGAGAAACGAAGGCCTTGTAACGAAGTATTCTACCGAGTCTATTGTTATGAATTGTTGATAATCAACTCTTGATGGTGAACAATAATTTGTGACCTAAAGAAGACTGCAAATTTGTTCACCTGGCGACTCCATGAAGAGGAAGAGGTGTTTCAAGACGTCCTTCTACAAGAAGGAATTAGAGATCCCCAACTGTTACTCCAATTGCTGACCTAGAGAAAATCATCAAAGATTCTAAAGGAAAATAGAGATTAGTTGAAGCCACATCTCAGTCAGTGAATAAGGTACACAAAAAGTACGTTCCAAAGCAAAAGGTACCTCTATCTACTTTAGAATCTAAAGAGGTTTTAGTTTCAAAAGATTCTGTTGAAAAATCTCAAGTTGAAGCTACTCCCCTAGAAAATAAAGTGGATGTCTTTAACCTAGGTTCAGCTGAAGGTTTTTCTTACTCGTCACCTAGTCAATCTCAAATAAGTATTGTTCTAGTCAAAGAAGGAGAAACTGAATTTATAAGTGTTGAAAAGAAGTCAGAAAAAATTGTGCTTAATGAAGGGGAATTAGAACAAGTATTGGCTATTGCACCTTTTCTTGATAGGGATATTTTAACTAAATAAGACTTCAAGACTATTTTAAATTTCCTTCAGACTCATCCTAAATACCAGTCCCTTGTCACCCCTCAGCAATAATATTTTCCTTTCTCTCCAAATCTAGCTATTGGGTCATCTTCCTCTCATCCACTTGAAGAGACTATACGTGAAGGTCTTACTTTTAATTTATCTTATTTTCTTGCTAAGAAAAATAAAGCTTAATTAACTCCATCCCCTCAAGAGATAACTTTAGATTTTGATTCTTCTACTGAAAGAGAAGTCAAGATATCCTCAGTTCATCTTTTTGAAAACCCACTCCTCTCAATTCCAAAGCCTGAAAAATCAACTCAAGACCCCCAATTGTATGCTATCCTAAATTAGAATCAAAATTCGCCAATTGTAATTCCTATTTCTAAAATAGCTACATCAAATGTACATCAGCAAAATATGGCTCAGCCTGCTCTTATAAGGATGCAATAGATAGTGGCTACGAGATATGCGCCACTTGTTCTCCCTCAACACATACATGCACTTCACCAGGGATATTACTTGAAATATCTTCCAAAATACACTGGGAGGGAGAAGGAGTTTATGCTGATGAACATTTAGTGGCTTTCTATAGTTACGTTGACAATCAGAATATTGAACATGAAGATGTTTGGTCAAGACTCTTTGTTCAGAGCCTGGATGTTGAAGCTCGAAATTGGTTTAGAAGTTTGGCTCCAAATTCAATTACAGGAATTGATGAATTAGAAAAGATATTTATGAGGAATTGGGGTGATACGAAAGACTATGTTTTTTTATCTTACAAAATTCAAAACTTTGAATAAAAATTCAGATGAGTCTTTAGTTGATTTTACTAAGAGGTTTAATAAGATTTGTCAGAAAATTCCTGAAGAAATTAAACCTACTGAAACCACAGCTATGATAATTTTTTCAAATGCTTTAGGTTCTGAGTTTGCCTTGTGGTTGAGGGTTGAAAAAGCACAGACACTGACAACTATGCAAGAGGCCGCAATTGGAGTGCAATCTAATCTCATGGCTTCTAATAAATTAAAAATGGAGGAAGAAAAGGCAGCAAAAGACAAAAATAAGATGAAAGAAGAAAAACCTTTTTATTCTAAGTTTCTTTCGGCAGAAGAAAATATCAATCAAATGTCCAATTTGATCAAGGAACTTGCCTCTAAGATGTTAAAATTAGAGGTAGAAAATAAACCAGTTTCTAGAGCCAATCAAAACGAAGCTAATAGAAATCAAGCTCCCTTCAGGAGGCCTTTTCAGCCTCAAGAAATCCTACAACGCTCAAGGAGGAATGTTGATGATCAAAATGTTCAGCCTCCTTTGAATAATTTTGCTGAAGAAGAATAGCAAGGAAATGAGGAAGAAAATGAATAAATAAACCATGTGGGAGAAACTTCACAGTCAACATGTTTGACATTGCATGAATATGAATATAGATCAAGAATTTGTTTGTTTTCTGATGATATGAATGCTCAAATGTATGCACAGAATGATAAAAAAATAGTAGGAAGTTCAAAACAGAAATCACCCTTCGAGGTCAAAAGGTCTTTTCAACATCCTCAACAAAATCAGATTCAGATAAACAAGCTGCTAAACAAAAGGCCAAGGTAAATGAAGTTCCTCCACCTCAAAATTCTGCTCCAATTGCCAAAATTACAACAGAAAATAAGGAATTAGTTCCAATTTATTTTAGTTTCAAATCTGAATTGAATAAAATCAAAATTCCAGTTCCACTCCTGGAATTATTGCAAAATACAGCATACAAAGAGTCTTTTAAGATTCCGCTGTAGCCTCCTTTCGCTCTTGATTCAGTCAACCTTGAGGATGAGCATCCCACCATTTATCTAGGTTGTCATGTCCAAGACCAAAATGATGATAACTCACCTCCTTTCTTCCTCTCACTCAATATACATGACAAATTGTTGCATAATTTTCTGTTATATTTTGGAGCTATTTTGGAGCTTCCCACAATCTTAGTCCAAAGAAAGTGATGGCTGAATTGGTATTAGAGATCACCAAGCAATACCATGACCTTTACAACTTTGAATCCAAAAAAGTCAAGTGTCTAGGAGTGATTAAGGATTTGGTTGTTTCCCTTACCTAGTTGCCTATGAAAAGCTTAGTGATGGACATTGTGGTTGCTGACATTCCTTCTGGATTTGGCATGTTACTTTCTAGATCTTTGTCTAAGAAATTAGGAGGTACCCTTCAAATGGACATGTCATATGCTACCATCCCAGTATTTGGAGGGGGATTCAAAAGGCTATATAAGGAAACTCAAATGGCCTACATCATTAGTGGTCAACACAATCCATCAAACCATCCAATATATGCTGAAGAAAAGGAATTGGGGTCATCAATTCTGCACCTTGTTGTTGATGACAATGATTTCCAACCTCAATTAAGTGGAGAACAACACTTTCAAAGTGAAAATGAGCAGCATTTAGAAGTAGGACAGACCTATAAATTGTACTTTGATGGATCCTTTTCAAGAGAAGGATCAGGAGCCAGTGTAGTCCTCATTTCTCCTACTCAGCAGAAGGTGACCATATCATACAAACTACAATTTGCTACCACTAACAACACTGTTGAGTATGAAGCACTTGTGCTAGGTATGAAGGAAACAAAATATTTGGGAGCAGAACAGCTAATTGCCTTTGGTGATTCGTAATTGGTGATTAAGCAGGTGAGAAATAATTACCAAGTGAAAAATTTCAAATTGAAGAATTATAGGAATGAAGTATGGGATTTGATTGAACACTAACTTTCAACATTTAATATAAATTTTTTCACTAGAGAAAAAAATCAAATTGCCGATTCACTAGCTATTGTTGCTAGTAATTTCAATGTTCCCCTAGATGTAAAGGCAGTTTATGATGTTCAAATAAATAAATAAAAAAAGACCTTCAATTCCTGATAACATCAAGCACTAGCAAGTATTTGAAGATGACAAGGAGATTCAGAAATTTTTGGAGTGTGTAGAAGAGTTTGCAGAGATACAAATTGATGATGAGCAGGAAATTGTTGAAAACCAAAATAGAAGCCCTTTTAAGAAAACTATGGCTGGAAAAAACATTATAGATCTGAAAACTAAGTTTATTCTTAAGGGTTTAGTTCCTTTAGAAATAATTTTTGATAATAATGATGTTTTTCTCAAGCCTGAAAGCAAGGTTGATGGAGAAAGTACAATAGAATGTAACATTGGTACATAAGATCAACCAATATTAGTCAAAGTGTCCAAATTCCTTCCTCTGGAAACCATAACAAAATATATCAAACTGCTGAAGGAATTTGCGGATATTTTTGCATGGTCTTATAGTGAGTTGAAAACTTATGATAAGAGCATAATGGAGCACAAGATCCCTTTGAAAAAAGATGCAAAGTCTGTAGCACAAGAAATCAGACACATCAATCCCATGTTGCTTCCAATCAGAAAGAAAGAAATCAAAAAATTATGGGAAGCAAAGATTATTCTTCCTTTGAGATTTTCTAACTAGGTAGCTAATATAGTACTAGTCCAGAAAAAGAATGGAGAAATAAGGATTTGTGTTGATTTTCGCAACCTAAACTGGTGCTCCTTGAAAGATAACTATCCACTGCCCAACATGGATTATATATTGCAGAAGGTTGTAGGATCCAAAATATTGTCAATGATTGATGGCTTTTCAGGCTATAATCAGATTTCAGTTGACAGCAAAGACAGAGAAAAGACAACATTTACCACACCCTGGGGCACATTCATGTACCACAAAATGCCATTTGGTTTGATGAATGTAGGTGCAACCTTCAAAGGGCAATGGATGTTGCCTTTGCGGGAGAAAAAGATAGAATTGTGGTCATCTATTTGAATGACATCACAGTATTTTCAAAATCTGATGAAGACCACTTGAAACATCTGAAGCAAGCTTTTGAAAAATGTAGAAAGTTTGGTTTGTCCTTAAACCCCAAAAAGTCGTCTTTTGCTGTCCAAGAAGGTAATTTATTGGGACGTATTGTAACAGAAAGTGGCATATGTATTGATCCGAGAAGTGTAGAAGCTATTCAGAAGATTGGTTTGCCAAGAAATAAGCAGGAATTGTAGTTATTTTTAGGGAAAATCAATTTTCTGAGGTGTTTTGTTCCTAACTTTGTAGAGTTGATCAAACATATAAATGTTTTGCTGAAAAAAGATGCAGAATTTAAGTGGAGAGATGAAGCAAATAATTATTTTTCAGCAATTAAGTCCGCCTTGACTGAAGCACTAGTTTTGATTAGTACTGATTTTGAAAAGGATTTTTTGATTTTTTCATATGCTTCAGAAGAAATAATTGCAGTTGTCTTACTATAGAAGAACAAGGAGGGTTTGGACCAACCAATTTTATTTTTTAGTCGTGCTTTAAGGGATGTTGAATTAAAGTACAACTTGACTAAAAAACAAGCATATGCACTATTTAAGGCTTTGAAGCATTTTCGAGTTTATGTGCTGCATTCAAAAATAATTGCTTTTGTGCCCGATATCATTGTTAAAGATGTGTTGTTGTAGGTAGATACAAATGGAAAGAGAGGACGATGGCTGACCAAGATTCTGGAATTTGATGTTGAAATCAAACCAAATAAATTGATAAAGGGCCAGGGCTTGGCTCGCTTGACGGCTGAATCTAACTGCAAAGATTTAAATTTGAATGTAGAGGCAGCTGAAGGAGAATATGGAGAAGGTATTGCTAATTATCCTGAAATATTCAATTCAGATTGGTACAAGGATGTAGTTTACTTCTTGTTAAATTTCAATTTTCCACCTTAAATGGAGAAGTCTAAAAGGGGAGCTTTTAAACTAAGAGTTGTGAAGTATTGAATTTTGGAAGACCATCTTTATTGGAAATATCCTGTTAGAGTCTTGTTAAGATGTGTAAATGATGCAAGAGCATCTGGCTCGGAAATTCATTATATTCTAGTAGATATAGGGTGTCTTGTATTTTCTAAGAACTTAGATTCCTATGTAACAAATAAATATAATTATTAAGATTTTCAGTGAAATTTAGAATAGGATTTAATTGGTGAGGCATTTTGTAAATGTTCCCGAATGTTGGAGAACATGATAGATTTAGGAATTTATTGTAAATCCTAGATTAGGAATTGGTTTCATGAATCTGGGGATTTGAAAGGATCCTTAGGGATAAAGAAGAGATTTTAGGACTTAGAGGATTCTTAGGATCTTTTTGAGCAAGTTATGAATCTAAACCATAATTGGTTGTAGAATCCATTTGTATAAATTGTGAGCCTTAAAGGAAGAAAGGGATCATCATAGAAGAGATAGATCATCGTAAAATAGGGAGATAGTTCAGATCAGAAGAATAGTTAGGGTTTTGATTGTAGCCTACGGGAAGTAGGAAGAAAGAGGCCATTGATTCAAATATCAGGTCAGAAGAGAATTTCTATGTAAATATTGAGTGTTAATACAGAGAATTCAATTTTTGAGTTCATATCTCATTTCCAAGTTTATATTGTGTATAGTGAATAATTGATTTGTAATTTGTGTGCGAATCAGAGGTTTGCATAATGTATGTGTGCAGGTTGAATTTGAATAGAGTCGAGAAGAGACAAAGCTTTGATCTATTGAATCGAATTCAACACTTTAATGAAATGATATCAAACGATCGCAAGGAGAGAGCCACGCACATCAAACATACACAGTGACAAAAGAATAACAAAGACAAAGAAGTGAAAGAATAAAATGAAGAAACAAAGTAGTAGTGCAGAAGAAACGTTGGATCATTCGGATCAACGGGAGAGTTCGATGGATGATGAGCGGTGGGGATTAAGTCAAAAAAGAAGAAGAAGAAGTTAAGAAATGGATGGATCCGATTTCACCACGTGTCAGCTAAATGATGGAACGGTCTTACAAAAAACCAATGAGTGGTATTCGCATAAATTTAAAGTGGTAAATGGTAATTAATTGATGAGTGTGATAGTGTTAAGGCGGTGACATATAGCTGGAAGAAACCACTTTTATTGCGTGGTAATATTCACGCTAATCATATAGGCGATAGAATGCGAGGGTCGTCAGATCAGGAGCGTGAGGAGATCGACAGTGAAAATTTAGACATGTTGAGGAGCGTCGGCATATGCGCAAAGTCAAATGGATAGTCATGGTCAAGTGCGACAACCGTTGGATGAGAGTTGAAATCGACAGTGGAAATCTGGTGTGGAATAGTATGTTGTAAAGGTTCATGGGTAATTTCTATTACATAAGTTTTATAATAGAAATAGAGTGGAGTAAAGGTTTTAAACAAGGATCAAAGATTTTTAAAGATTTAGACTTTGGTTAAGTAAAATATATCCTCATAAAGATTTATTTTTTGAAAAGGTAGTCGACCTTGGTTTAAGAGGGTTTCATTAAGTATGGAAATGAAAATTCCTGGGGCATAATGAGACATGCATTTTTATCTGCATAATGTGGGTAGATGCGGCTGAGGCCCCATCATTTTTTATATCAGAGCAGAATAAGGAGATTTTGCGAAAGGAAATAAGAATAGAGTTATGTTTTGGAAGTATGTGTACAGGTACAATGATGATGACAGGAAGCAAGAGAAGAAGAAAATTTGAATCTGATTGAGGAAGAGTTAAAAGATAAAATATACTTTGAGAGAAGTAGATCAAATTATTGAAAGGACAAATTGAGAAATTTGTTTATGAAGGTATAGTGACAACTACAAAACAAACAAACAAAAAGAAGTCAGACAGTAAAATATGGCAAAGAAATGGTTGATTTCTCAAGAAGAATGGAGATCCATTCGAATGTTGAAGAGTGGAGGCAGAATACCTCGTGAAATTGCACATGTAGTGTTTTATATTAACTCTGGTTTGAGTTTTGCAGGTTAAAAATAGATTGAATATTGATAGTGGCAGCTAATGAAGTATCTCAGTAAAAGAAGGTCACAACCTTAAAAACAGTGATGAAGGAAATTGGTAATTATTTATGAATAAAAGCAAAATAAACCAAACCTTGAAGAATTCCAACATATATTGGATAAAGGGGGCAGTTGTGTTCTCGAGGGCACAGATGAGTTAAAGCCTAAAAGGAGCAGAGAGAAATGCTCAAAAGAAGGTTCCATTGAAGGGATCAGTGTTAGCTGAAAGACCAAATCCAGAGAGAAGATTGGTGAGGTAAGTTGTAACAAGGAGGCCTTGTTATTGCAGGGGCTTAGAGCAACTCACAGGAAGTGAGTGAAGAACTCATGAAGACAGAGAACTGACTACTGATAGTCATAGCAAATACAATAGAGGTTCTGAAGAAAGATCAACAGATAAGGAGATACTAAAGACAGGTGATGTTGGGAAGATGGTATGCATAAGTTTTGATTAACTAATAATATTTTGCAGATTGAAACATATCAAAGAAGTTGCATGTTTGTAGGAGACAACCAGCGAGACATCAATTAATTACAAGGGTATGAAATTTTGCAGCAGTTGAATGAATGGCAAGGTTTGGCACAAGACTACAGTAGTAAAACTATAGGAAGAAATTTTGGAATTTCTTAGAGATTGTAGCATAAACTTATTCCAGCTAAGGCTTGGAATAGACAAGGACGAAGGAGTCCTTAAGAAAAGTGAGTGTAGTAACCAGCAAGAGAGCAAGATTGCTCGATATAAGTTCTAAGGAAGACTTAGAAACCAGACAGAGGAGAAGTTTGGTGAGAAGATCAACTTAGAAGGTAGTTGATTGTTTACTGGTATAGAAGCTCACACATAAGTGAATATGGCTATGGAAAGTCATATGAAAGGTTCAGAAGAAATATACAAGATGAAAGGAAAAGTGCTAAAGAAATACACAGGAAAAGGATGAGTCAAGAGGAGCTTGGAAACTAAATAGCTGAAATAAGAAAATAATTTGATGTGCTAACAATGATGATAGAGGAAAACCAAAGGCAAGGTTGGGTCTTGAAGAAAAGGACATTGAAATGTTCTAAACTATAAAGAAGGCTAGGACAAAAACAAATGAAGTGGTTGGTAGAAAAATTCATAGAAGCAGAGTCAGAAATGGAAGTTTCCATTTGTAGACCAGAACAGGGTGAAATTCTGGGTGAAGAGGACAATGAGAAAGATCTCATAGACTATTGGAATAGTTCAGAACAATTCGAAGAAGTTGAATTACAACAAAAGACAATTGTTGAAGCAGGTGATAAAGAAATTGAAGGAAAATATATCAGAGAATCTGTGAACTATGATGATAACTCTGATGAAGAGTGTATGGCTGGAACATCAACTAAGGTTGAAAAGCTTCTTGGTTTGAATATTAATTAATTGTGTATGATTGTAGGTACATCACAAGATGATGAACAAACTTTAACGTTTGTGAAGAAGAATGAGCAGAATCTAAAATCTGTTCAGATTAAGACTGAGATAACAAGATTTCAGAAACAAAAAGAGACAGAAAGGTCTAATGGAAATATGCAGCAAAACATTGGAGTTGGTAACAGTAAATATTTGAATAATATATATGAGTTAAGACATGAAGAAAAGGTATTTACTGTATCTAATGAGTTGGGAATTCTTAAGCAGGATAATTTAAATTTAGTAGAAGAAGAAGAATCACTTGATGAAGGTGTAGCAACAAGTGAAGGTACTGAAAACTGTGTAAAATTTCCAAATTCTACTCCAATTGAGATTGTTGAGTTATATAGAAAGTTAGATCTTTAAAGAATAAATTTGGAAAAGCAGAGGATATATACTCAGGATAAATTGCTGAGAAGGGAAGACAAACAGATTGTCATGAATGAGAATCATAAGAGAATGATAACGGAAGTTCAGCCAATTGATATTACAGAGAAAGAAGCTCATTACAATAAACAAGAGCAGAGAGACATCATTAAAGCAAATGATGTGAAGAAAAGACTTATTGATAGATTTGAGAGTCCTTTAGAGAATTATTTGGAGAATCAACATACTAAAGTGTTGATGGAAGAGAAACAATCAGAGCAACAAGCTGAAATGTTGCCAGAAAAAAATAAAAAAATAAATAGACACAAAGTCTTTATGCTTTTGATTTTAATGATTGTTTTATGACTACATGTTTTGATGAAGATGAGACAGACATGTTTCAAGTTGAAGAGTCAGTTTTAGAACTGAAGAAGATTGGAAGTTGCCAGGTTAGACATGATGATGAGGAAAATGTAAAGCATGAAGATACCATACATGAAGAAGATAAATTGATTGTCAAAATCGGTCAAGGAAGTGAAGAACAATCACTGAAGGTTGTCAAAGAAGGGGATGGGAAGTATGTTGAAATTGATGAACATTATAGTGATGTATTTGAAAGGAATCAAGTACAAAGGAAATTGGAAGACAATTTATTTTTTGAAAATAAATTTGCAGATATTGAACAAAAGTTGTTTGGAAAGCAACAAGAGGGCAGGGATGAAAGGGCGGTAGTAAGACTCCAACAACTTCAAGTAGAAGATAACAAACATCAGTTTGAATATTAGTGGAATAGAGATATTAGAGTGCTGGAGAGAATGCTGGAAAATCATAATTCAATGAAGGAAGAGTCAATCATGAAAGAGAAAGAGTTTGAAGAATTGCAGAAAGGAAAGATGCAAGAGTTAATAAACAACAGCAACAAATTAAAGCAAAGAGAAGTAGATAACAGTGAATGGCAGAATGATTATGAGTCTGAGGATATGCTGGAGATGGAGATTGAAGAATTATGGCAATTAATGATGAAGTAGTCCAAATGGAGGAGAAGGACAACAACAGGAAGAGTAATCAATCAGAAATTTAATTCAATTGATAAAGAGAGTAAGATGAAACAGAAAACATCAACAGATTGTGAAAGTATAGCTAGTGGGGAAATGCAACATAAAGTGTGGAGGCCTGGAGAACAACAACAAACAATCGCAGCAACCAAAGACAGATTACAGAACAAAGTATGGGATTGAGGAGGACAAAGGATAGAAGCACATGATCAGGAGATCATGATTATTTTCTACTTTGGGAGTCTGATGTAGGAGCATCTGGCTCATAAATTCATTGTATTCTAGTAGATATAGGGGGTCTTATATTTTCTAAGAAGTTGGATTCCTATGTAACAAATTAATATAATTATTAAGATTTTGAGTGATATTTAGAATAGGATTTAATTGGCGAGGCATTTTGTAAATGTTCCCAAATGTTGGAGAACATGAGAGATTTAGGAATTTATTGTAAATCCTAGATTAGGAATTGGTTTCATGAATCTGGGGATTTTAAAGGATCCTTAGGGATAAAGAAGATATTTTACGACTTAGAGGATTCTTAGGATTTTGTTGAGCAAGTTGTGGATCTAAACCAAAATTGGTTGTAGAATCCATTTGTATAAATTGTGAGCCTTAAGGGAAGAAAGGGATCATCGCAAAAGAGATAGATCATCGTAAAATAGGGAGATAGTTCAGATCAAAATAATAGTTAGGGTTTTGATTGTAGCCTACGAGCAGTAGGAAGAAAGAGGCCACTGATTCAAATATCAAGCCAGAAGAGAATTTCTATGTAAATATTGAGTGTTAATACAAAGAATTCAATTTATGAGTTCGTATCTCATTTCTAAGTTTATATTGTGTACATTGAATAATTGATTTTTAATTTGTGTGCGAATCATAGGTTTGCATAATATATGTGTGCAGGTCGAGTTTGAACAGAGTCGAGAAGAGACAAAGCTCTGATCTGTTGAATCCAAGTCAACACTTTAATGAAATGATATCAAACGATTGCAGGAGAGAGCCACGCACATCAAACATACACAATGACAGAAGAATAACAAAGACAAAGAAGTCAAAGAACAAAACGAAGAAACGAAGTAGTAGTGCAGAAGAAATGTTGGATCATTAAGATCGACGAGAGAGTTCGATGGATGATGAATGGTGGGGATTAATTCGGAAGAAAAATGAAGTTAATAAGTGGATGCATCTGATTTCACCATGTGTCAGCCGAAGGATGGAATGGTCTTAAAAAAAACCAGTGAGTGGTATTCACGCAAATTGAAAGTGGTAAATGGTAATTAATTGATGAGTGTGATAGTGTTAAGGTAGTGACACATAGCAGGAAGAAACCACTTTTATCGCGTGGTAATGTTCACGCTAATCATATAGGCGATAGAATGTGAGGGTCGTCGGATCGAGAGTGTGAGGAGATCGATAATGAAAATTTAGATATGCTAAGGAGCATCGACATATGCGCAAAGTCAAATGGATAGTCATGATCAAGCGCGACAACCGTTGGATGAGAGTTGAAATTGATGGTGGTAATCTGGTGTGGAATAGTATGTTGTAAAGGTTCATGGGTAATTTCTATTACATAAGTTTAATAATAGAAATAGAGTGAAGTAAAGGTTTTAAACAAGGATCAAAGATTTGTAAAGATTTAGACTTTGGTTAAGGTAAAATATCTCCTCATAAAGATTTTTTTTTTTGAAAAGGTAGTCGACCTTGGTTTAAGAGGGTTTCATTAAGTATGGAAATGAAAATTCCTGGGGTATAATGAGACATGCATTTTTATATGCATAATGTGGGTAGATGCGGCTGAGGCACCATCATTAAATGAAGTAGAATCCCAGGAGATTATGACACAGATACATGCAAGAGTATGCAGAGGGCATTTATATTGGAGAGCCACTGCAAACAAAATCTTAAGAGATGGCTATTATTGGCCAACTCTTTTCTGTGATGTTTTTGCGAAAGTCAAGAGCTGTGTCGAATGTCAAAAAATTGCAGGTAAACATAAATTGCTACCATCGTCTCTCATTCCTATTTCAATAGATGTTCCTTTCCAGCAGTGGGGGCTAGATTTCATCGGTGAAATTCATCCCACTTCATCAGGACAGCATAGATGGATTCTCACAGCTACAAATTATTTCACCAAATGGATTGAAGCTGTACCAACCAGAAATGCTACTGATACGGTAATTATCAGATTTCTATTGGAAAATATTATGTCAATATTTGGTTATCCACATAAATTAGTAACTGATAATGCAATGGCCTTTAAGTCTGGCAAGATGTACAACTTTTGTTAGCAATATGGGATTGAATTGACTCATTCCACACCTTATTACCCTCGAGGTAATGGATTGGTTGAGTCATCCAATAAAATTTTGGTAAGGATTATTAAGAAAATGCTGCCTGGAAATAAGAGGAATTGGGACACTCAGCTGATACATGCTTTGTGGGCATATATAGTAAGTGGTAAAAAATAAATTGGTATGTCTCCATTTCAGCTTGTATATGGTACAAAAATTGTAATGCCTTTGCAATTAGCTCTTCCTGTGATGAATTTTCTGCGAGATGAAGTTAAAAAAGAAAATCCAGTCCAAAGGAGAATGCTGCAATTGATAGAGGC
This sequence comes from Pinus albicaulis, assembly GCA_034641835.2. Taxonomy (NCBI): domain Eukaryota; kingdom Viridiplantae; phylum Streptophyta; class Pinopsida; order Pinales; family Pinaceae; genus Pinus; species Pinus albicaulis. The sequence goes on along the minus strand of CM076574.1, from coordinate 168,056,778 downwards.
ACACCAAATCAAAGAATCGTTGTTGGAAAAAGTATAGAAGTATCAGGCTAAAGTCAAATATGTTTTTGATAAAAGAGAATATCAACAATTGTTTCAAGAGAATGATTTGGTGCTGCGTTAGGATCTTATGAGAGAAGACCATGGAAAGCATGGTAAGTTCGACAATATATGGTTTGGGCCATTTAAAATTGCTGAAGTTTTGGAGAATAATACTTTTATGCTCAAACATATGGATGATAATCAGCTGACTGGAGGCCCAATCAATGGTCATTTTATTAAAAGGTTATTTATTTAGTAAATTTAGTTGAGTCACTCCATTGTAAATATCCGATGTGATGTGTCGATAAACTCCATGCCCAATGGTACTTATGTTTGTATATATGGTCAGTCTTGAGTCCATCCAGTCAATGGTCAGTCCTAGTCTTAATTTTCAAGAAGTCTTATAAGTTTCAAAAGTTTTTAAGGAACTTAGTCTACAGTCCTTGAAGCCTCACAGAGAGGACTTCATCCCCAATAGGAGCCACTGTTAGCACTGTAGTTTTTCCAAATATTTTCAAACTTTGGTCACCATTATCCAAGGAATCAATCTGCCTTTTCAGTTTGATTATAAGATGAAAGTGTCGTTGTCAAAGTGTAGTGGTGAGAAAATTTCATTTTCTTCTTTCATTCATTTCATTTTCCATCTTCCACCTTTCATTTTCCAAAAAAACCCAAAGTCCAGCCTCTCATTTCCCATTTCAAAACCCCTTTTAAACTCATAAAATCCATTTTTTATATTTAAAAAGCAGCTCTGCATACCCATCAACAGCCATATCATATTTCCTTTTTAACTTACCATATATTTCTTTTATCGCAGTTTTTACCCGCACCGCAACAAAACCTTGGTTATATCATATATTATATGATATAACTTATCGCACTTAATAAACAATGTCGACCCCTTACCTTTCATCGCAATCGACTCTTCGCAGTTTTAACTCCCATTCACGTTATAATTTCCATTTCCTACAAAACCCTCGAAATGCGAGTTGCGGTATGGTCTAGGACCCATACTCCCCTTTAATACGCCTTGAATATGTTATAAAGCCTTCTTCTTCTTCTTCTTCTTTTTTCTTCGGGTGTTTGTTTATCATATTACCATGACTTAACGAAGTTTTCGCTTTTTACTTTGAAAAGTCGTTTAAAGGGCCCCACCTACCTTTTTCACATCGCATTTTCACAAATTTCACTTACCGCATTCACTTCTCCTCCCTCAAAACTTTCGATTTGCGATTTGCGGGTGGTCCCACTGTCTGTCATGACACGTCCCTCCGTTCACATCGCACATCGCCCGTTTCAATGTTTAGCTCCCGTGTTTCATAATAAAACTTTTGATGTACGATCTGCGGGCAACCCCACTGTTTGTTATGCCACGTCACCTCCACTCTCATCGCACTTCGTGAGTTTTAACATTTAACTCTGGTGTCTCATAACAAAACTTGTGATGCGCGATCAGTCCCACTTCTTTACCACGTCATCACCCCATCGCAAATCACATTTTCTTCCATTTGTGTCTTAATTTTAAATGCTTCGACCCCGATTTGTGATTGTGATATATGTCTAAAAGGGTTTCTCCTCCCACTTATCATTCATTCCGCTCCACCTCTCCCCTCTCAATTAAACATTTTTCAAAGGGTGTCTTTGTAATATCTCATTAAATGAACCTACGCCATTCTATCCAAAAAGTTTCGGGTTTTCCGCCATTACAAAGGGTTTTCCACCAAAGAAGGAAAGGAACAGCAGAACAGTGGCAGATTTTCTCTGAAATAGTTTTCTACCACTACTCTCAGAACCAACATGTTTCTACAAGGCATCAGGTAGCATTCAAGGAACAACCACATGCCATTTTCACTATTGTTTACACTTTTTGTGGAGTTGGTTGCACCAGAACAGAAGAGGAGTCTTCCCATAGACTGCCACATCACAAACCACTCCGAATTGTTAGCCTTAAAATTGTACATTTTCATTATGTCATACCACTTTGTATTAAAGTTTTAGGATAAGCCTCACCTCTTGCACGAGGTTGTAATGAATTTTGAAGCAGATTTTCCTTTCTTCTATGGAAGATGATAGTATCATATTTTGTATAGATATTCCAAACTGATATGAAGTCAAGGTTGGTTGGTGGTTATTGAATTTTGACTTTTATGAACTGTAATTTTTTTTGTGAATGAAATGGAATAATACTATTGAGGACTTATCACCAATTTGTTGTGTGTATTGCCTACTTTATTTGTGTTTCCATATCTCCTTTCTTCAAGTTCTAGTTTGCAAATCATCATATTGTTATGTGTTTTTATTAGTCTCTTAAGCTTGTTATGTGTTTTATCGGTTTTTGTTAGTCTCACACAGTGAGCATTCCTAATAAAATATTTATTATAACAGTGGAAGAGAATCAGTCATGATAGTTAATCTTCATGATATTTCAGTGAGAATCTTGTAACACTAGAAATAGCTTTCTCTCAATGGAATATTGTCAAACTGCTACTTTTGTCTATTTATACTAAAACAATAGATTTTTGTTTTACAGACCTATTGATTCTCCTCTGATATTTCAATTTCCCTTCATCATAGACTACAAACTTGCACCTTGCTACCACATCAAGTTACGATAGCCTCTTTAGTAGAACTGTGGATTGACCGAAATCTCTCTTCGGTAATTTAGAGTTTATACCATCTTCCAATCCTATAAAAAAAAAAACATTAAAATTGCCTTAAATTTTAAGATGTATCTGGTCATGCGCTTGCTGCCGTCCAAGTGTTGATTCCAGCGCCAATAGGCACCATGATAGGGAAAACATTTTTGGAAGCATTAAGTCATGACCTTTTCATCCAGCATGAGGTAAACCACATCTTTGTGGCAAAACCTATTTTTTATAAATATACAGAAGTGGATGAAATCTACAGAAAGTTCATTAAGTTAACTAGCCTAGTTGAAGATCGATGGGATAAGTTAAGTGAGCTTCAATAGTAAAAAGTAAAAGAAAGGTCAGCTGCAGCCAGCACATCAGCTAGCACAATAGCCAGCGTAACCTACAAATAGGTCTACTCAGCAATTGTTTCCTCAAAAACAGTGCCAGCATGCCATATCACCTCCACCGAGCCTATTTTTTGTCACAGTTAGAGTTTATTGTTCGATTTAGACTCATATTACACAGTCCGTTGAGACCTCATTAATTGTAATCAGTTTTTTAATATTTTAGTATAAATACTTCATTGGTCGAAGTATTCTAGGTTGATTTCTGAATATATTTTTCCTACTGCGCAAGTGTAAATTCCAAGTTTTGCTAGAGCATCAATAATACAAAGACTTCTTTCAAGATTCATGTGGTGTGTTCATTGGTGAAGTGCTTCTACTGTTACTGTGTTTTCCACTGTTTTCCTTTTCTTTGTGTATCAACAATTCTTAATTGCAAAACAGAAAGTGTAATGATTAGGAATTGTTAATTAAAACACCTTATTTTGGTTGCTTTTACAATTTATATGTTTTCCTCTGAAGTCAGATTGAAAAATACTAAATTGCTTTTCAGTCTCAACTGAAATTCACTTTTCTGCCATCTCCATTATTCATTTAAAAAATATAAAGAATCGAGTTAATTAAACCTAGCTTGCCATGTTATAAGTCTTTTAAAAATTGATGCAACATCCAGTTTTATATTTTTGATTCCATTTCCCAATGGGAATATAAAGATTTAATCAATCAAAATCAAACAAACAACCAAGTACATTCATAACTAGCCTAATATCTATTCAAAACAAAGTTAAATCATAAAGAGAGATCCCTCGTTGAAGCTGGGAGGGCTAGATCCCAACTTGCAAAGTGGTTTTGATGTTGTCCTCTATGTTTGTCCTGCCAATCTTTTAAATTACATAACAATAACACACAAGAAAGCCTTATGGTTGAAACACGGAGACGTTTTCTTTGAAAAATTCAATCAAAAAAACAATATTCACATTCATTTTGAGCTGCCAAGGCAAGGAGAGTTTAGATGGTGTCCCATTGCTATGGATGCGAAGGTCTCTTCATAATTGACACCTTCTTTCTTTGCAAATCCTTTTTCCATGAGCCTTGATTTGTGCTTGTTAAGTGAACCATTTGATTTATACTTGTTCTAATAGACCCACTTGCAACCAATAGGTTTGGTTCCAAATGGAGGGTCTGCCAGCTTCCATGTTCCATTATTTATACGAGCAACATGCTCCTTTTGCATTTCTTCTTTCCAGTCATTACGAGAAGCAAATTTTTTAAAGAAATTTGGTTCAAAATTAGTAAAAAAATTCAATTCACAACCATATGAAACATCCATATCTTTAAGAAGGATCAAAATCATTTACATCACCTCCATTTTTTTTGGTGGAACTTCTAGTTCTTATCTTTTCAACCTCATCAAGAATAACACTTTCAATTGTTTTAGCGAACCATTTTAGGAGACCTTTATGAGTTGGTCCAGGTTTCTTTATTCATTGATATTGGGTTGCAGCAAGGTTTATCCTTCCAATCCTCTCAATCACATCACTTAAAGGGTCTTCCTGATTTGAAGGAGTGGCCAAAACTTAACGAGGGGGAGATAATGATTTAAAAGGAGATTCCATTGAATGATACAAGATAAGGATGCCCCCTTCAAGATGTGGAATGTCATTATCAAATTCATATTTATTTTTTACATGATTGAATATGTCCAAAAGATAAAGCTGTCGTTCAACAATGTTGTTACTCTTGGAAGATTCAAAAAAATAATATCTCTAAAGAATATAAACTTCTTATTTACCTCATCGTAGAGACAATATGCTCTATTGGTATTTGAATACCCCAATAAGATGCACTTTTGAATTCTTCCATCAATATTGCTTCTTTGTTTCGTAGGAATCAAGGCATAGCAGGTGGAACAAAAAATCCTCAGATACCTTGCGGAAGAAGTGTGACCATACCATAGTTCACAAGGAGTATTGTTTTTTAGAACATGAGATGGACATATGTTTTTGATACATACTGAACATGGAATTGCATCAACCCAAAACATCAACTTCACATTTTTTATGAACATCATTCAACGAACCAGATTTAAAATAATCTTGTTTTTTATTTCAGCTACACGATTTTGTTGAGGATTGTAAGGAACAATAGTTTGATGTTGAATCTCGTGTTGGAAAAGATAGTTTTCAAAATCATTAGAAGTATATTATTTTCCATTGTCAATGCAAAGAGAGCCAATATGTGATTATGGATAATTTTCAATCCATGCATGAAATTTTTCAAAATCTTATAATTTACTTTGCAATAGGTGTACCCAACACATCGTCGTGTGTATATCAATTAAATTAATCATATATTTATTTCCATTTGCAAAATGAATAGAAGTAGGGCCACACAAATTAAAATGAATTAGTGCAATATTTCTACGTGCTCAAGAAGTAGAATAATGAAATGGTTGTTTGTTATCTTCACCTAGGATACAAGCATCACAGTGCTTCATCTTCCTTGGAATAGATGATAAACCATAAATGTTGTTTTTTTTTTCAACAAATGAAGACTATCATAGTTAAGATGTCCAAATATTACATGCCATAAAGGATTGGATGGAAATGTACCTTCATTGTACTGAGAAGTGCATATAAAGTTTTGTGCATTAGCAAATGTTCCTTGCAACTTCAACAATCAATCCTCTATTCTAATCATGAAAATTTTGTAGCTTGGGAGGTACTCCAAGCCCTGGTGTTCGAGGGTTGGAGGTCAAAGTGCCACAAATGGGCTTGTCGGCTTGAGATCCAAGCTTGGTGGTTTTTCACCCATCGTGATTTGGGCAAAAACCGTGATGGATTTTTGACATGTGATGGATGAGGATGATAGTGCTCGTTGATACAAATTCGACGCATCAAAAATCATCCAATTATGAGTTGTCGTTAAGGAGTTTTTTTTTTTTTTTGACAAGTAATTATTGGTTTTCAAGTCATGTAAGCTTGAAGTAAAACTTGGCTAATATATGTGTCTCTTCACTAATTCATGGAGCCCCTTTGTTGTGTATAAATAAAGGGTGAAGTCAAGTTATTTTAGCATCCAATAAGGGCAACACACATGTGAGAAAACAAACTTGTTGGAGAGGAGGAATATCTGAATTAGCTACAACAAAGGAGGAAAGGACACCGTGGGAGTTTTAGGGTTGTTGGAGTCTCTTTGTAGCTGTGTGGAGGGTTTTTCTATGCCACAGCTAGGCCGAGTTTATTTAAGGGTAAACACAGGTCTGTTGAGGGCAGAAACAAGGTAATGGAAGGCTGTTTTGTGAGGGTTGAAGGTGGTGATGCATTGATGTGGTAGGCCACAAGCCTATCCATCATCAAACAAGGTAGTATGGAGGTGTTAGGGGTTGTAAAATGCCCAAAATAACAAAACGGTTTGAGGGGAGTCTTCCTTGCCTAGGAAGCATATTTTTGAAGGGTTGTATACTTAGTTTTGTGTGGGTTGAAGGGTTGTTGTTGTCTACAAAATATGCCATAGCCAGGGACAATCAAGAACAACGTGGGATAACATACTCAAGGCCTAGTTTTGATGTGTGTTGGGTCAAAGTCTTTGACCACAATTTGGATCACTTAAGGGAAACCTGTGGAAGTCAAGTAGGAGGGTTAGATATTATGGTTACATGCCCTAAACCAGTGATATTTTCCACAATGATTGGGCAACAAACTTGGAGCGAGAGTTTTTCATGTATTGGGTCAAAGTGTTGAATTTTGCATGGATCGTTTGATGGGAAACTTGAGGAGGCCTTAGGAGTTTTTTTGAGGATCCCATGTGGATTTTTGGGATGCCTACTAAGCAGCCAAGGTGATAGTAGGAAAATTAGATCAGAAGGCAAGAGGACAACAACAAGGTATGTTGTAGATGGACCCGTGTATGATGGTTTGACGGTGTCCTAGGCGAGGACACATTAAGGTGCCTAGATTTGCACAATAGATCCTCTATTGCAGAGCAAAGGGTTGATTGTTGAAGTTTGTGGGCAACCATGTGTAAGGATCTCCTAGGTGTGGGGATGTCCTAACTAGGAGTAAATGCTACAACGCAAGACTTGGTCCCTTGTGGGTTGTTGGAGGGCAACATGAGATAGGACCAAGTGTGGATGAGATTGGCCACTTATGGTATACTGGAGGACAACGTGATAATGTCCATGTTGGAGCCTAAGTATATGACCTTGATGGACAAAGGTGATGAATAGCCTGGAGGTTGTAGAGCTCAAGCTTTTGATCAACCAGGAGCAAGATTGTGGATCCCAAGACTTGTGTGTGGAGAAGGACTTCTACATCATATGATGGGTTGTCCTCATAACCCGTGTTCAATGTGGGATATGGACATCTTGTAGTGATAGGTGGAAACCCTCTATGCCCTATGTTGGTCTTCATCGTTGTAGCACGGGAAGACCATAATGGCATGAAGTCCCTGAGTAGCTAAGGAGAGGCAGTGGGAAAATGGAGAGTTGATAACAACTCGACAGGAGTCTCGATGTGTTGTACCCTTGATGAATGAAGGGACAACTAGAGAGTAGATTGGATAATCGAGGTTCAGTGGCCAGATAGACTTGGAGCAATGATAGAGGAAAAAGCTGTAGATCGAGAGTCGAAGGACCGGGCAAGTACAGGCCACAACCAAGAGGGATGATAGATTGCATTAGAACCAGATGGTCAGAGTATCTTGTACTAGTGTATGTATGAGGGCCATTATCCCTAGTACGAGAGCCCTAGACTGTTGTATTATATGTTGTTAATATAACGAAGTTGGGTTGAAAATTCAAAAAAAGTTGTCTACATTATGTGCACATGTGATTTAATGTTGTTTATATTCCACTGTACAAAGTAGCATAGTTGAGATTCTTAGTTTGGTAGCCGAAGATATTTCACGAATCTATCCTAGACCCAAGGTCATGGAAATTCGACATGGTATCATAGCGTATCTAAGCTACTTTAAGAGACAGTGAATCAGAGTGTGCACAATGAAGCAGCTATGGGTGTCTAGATCATGGATCAGAGGGTGCAACTAAAGACATGGAGATGTGGTATTGATAGGTTACATGGCGAGACAGGCTGGGATTTCTAGTGGATTGGTGGTGAGCCTGGTGAACGACAGTTTGTTGTAGGGCAGATTGATGATCATGGGCTTTCGTTAATTTGTCACGAATGGTTGGGACAACTTGAGGATTTTTTTGGCATCGATGAGATCAGGTTGATCGATATGGCTTCATGTGATGGACTACGGGTTGGCAGGCTAGAGTCTTCATCGGATCATGATGTTGCATATCCGAGATTAGAGGGATTTGCACGAGCGATATTTGATTCATGAGGATGAGTGCTTGCAGGTCTGAGCCAGTGGAGATTGTGTAAAATTAGAGGGAGGCTAGCCTCATAGGTATAATCCCTATGGAGATTTGGGATATTCAGGTTGAGATGTGATGAGGTAAAGGCACTACTAATATTGTCGAATTCATCTACACGGTATGTTGCAGTGATGGATGCCAGATGGGCTAGTGTCGTCACCGGATGACGATTGCTTCTTAGTCCTGGAAGTACCTCCCACACTAGGAGGGAGTGTTGATTATTGTGTAGCTTGGGAGGTACTCCAAGCCCTGGTGTTCGAGGGTTGGAGTTCAAAGCACCATAATTGACCTTGTGGGCTTGAGATCCAAGCTTGGGGGTTTTGTACCAATCGTGATTTGGGCCAAAACCATGATGGATTTTTGACATGTGATGGACAAGGATGATAGTGCCTGTCGAGACGAATCAGACGCATTGAAAATCATTCAATTGTGAGTTGTCGTTAAGGATAAATTAATTTTTTAAGTTGACAAGTAATTATTTGTTTTCAAGTCATGTAGGCTTGAAGTAAATTTTGGCCAATAAATGTGTATATTCACTAATTCGTGGAGCCCCTTTGTTGTGTATAAATAAAGGGTGAAGTCAATTTGTTTTAGCATCCAAGAAGGGAAACACACATGAGAAAACAAACTTGTTAGAGAGGAGGAATCTATGAATTAGCTACAACAAAGGAGGAAAGAACAATGTGGGAGTTTAGGGATGTTGTAGTCTCTTTGTACCTGCATGGAGCGTTGTTTTATGCCACAGCCAGACCGATTTTGTTGAGGGGTGAACGCATGTCTGTTGAGGGCAGAAACAAGGAAATGGAAGGTTGTTTTGGAAGGGTTGAAAGGGGTAACGCATTGTTGTGATAGGCTGCAGGCCTAACCGTCACAAAACAGGGCATCGTGGAAGTGTTAGGGACTGTAAAGTGCCCAGAACAACAACACGGTTTGAGGGGATTCTTCCTTGCCTAGGTCACATATTTTTGAAGGGCTATTGTAGTTTTCAAAAGATTCCCTAACCAGGGATAGTCAAGGGCAGCGTGGGACAACAAAATTTGAACCTAGTTTTGATGTGTGTTGGGTCAAAGTATTTGACCAAAATTTCGATCAGTTAAGGGAAACCTATGAAAGTCAAAGAGGAGGGGTAGACCTTATGGTTAAACGCCCTAAACCAGTGATAATTTCCACAATTATTAGGAAACGCACTTCGAGCGAGAGTTTGTCATGTATTGGATCAAAGTGTTGAATTTTGCATGGATCGTTTGATGGGCAGCTTGAGGATGGCTTAGGAGTTGTTTGTAGGAGCCCATGTGGATTGTTAGGAGGCCTACCAAGCATCCAAGGTGACAACAGACACATTTGATTGGAAGGAAATGGGAAAAAAACAAGGTATGTTGTAGATGGACTCGTGTATGATGGCTTGATGGTTTCCTAGGTGAGGACACATTGAGATGCCTAGATTTGCACAATATCTCCTCTATTGTAGGGCAAAGGGCATATTGGTGAATTATGTGGGCAACCATGTGTAAGGGTCTCCCAGGTATGGGGATGTATTAATTAGGAGTAGATGCTACAATGTGGACTTGGTCTTTCGTGGATTGTTGGAGGGCAATGTGAGAGAGGACCAAGTGTGGAAATTAGGCACTTATGGTATGTTGGAGGATAATGTGATAATGTCCATGTTGGAGCCGAAGTGTAGCACCTTGACGGACAAAGGTGACTGTTATCCTGACAGTTGTAGAGCTCAAGGGTCTGACCAACCAGGAGCAGGATTGTGCAGCCCAAGACTTGTGTGTGGAGAAGGTGTTACACAGCATTTTGTCACCGTCCCTGCAATCCCTCGCCCCG